>CM017191.1:12098666-12203666 GCA_004837865.1 Musa balbisiana | reverse complement strand
AACAAATTTTGTTTTGTTTATTTTAATTTTGAATATCTCTTTTATATCTTATTAATTAATGAGTCAAGTTAGAGAATGTTAGATTTTGTGGCCTTTTATAATTGGATAAGATATATATAATATAACTAATTATATTCTGATGTAATATATTGGCCAATAGAAAAGAAGTCCACTTAAAGTATGATTCCTTAGGAGATAATCTTGATGGGAGGAATTCTCCTAATTACTTATCCCTCTGCTCTCGCCTATATATAAACAGAGCTTCTAGGGACTGAAGAAGAGACAATAAGAAAGAAATGAGAGGAATAGAGAGGTTATCTCAGTTGAGGAATTACAGTCTTTCCCTCAACTCTTCTCCCTAACCATCAATCTAGGTGGTCCTGTGAAAAGATAGAAAGAGAAGAGAAGGATATAGTTCCTTTTGTAAATTCATAACAATCTTGGACTAAAGACGGTGTCTTTGCAGATCAAACAGAGATATCTTTTCAAATAACATCAAAAGATATGCATCATTAAATCGATCTAATTATTTAATTTCAATCCTGGAATAAAAGATCATTTTCGTATTTAATACAGCATATTATATTATAGATTTTGTGCTGTGATGGTTTCTTCGTCAGAATGATAACTTCAGCTCGTTTTTCTTTTATGAGACAATAAATTACAGAATTGTTTTCCTATTCTAGGAAGCACTTTGTTAATGAGTATGATACTGTTCCACAAGAGGTGAGAAACATTGATGGAAAAAATTTTATATCAGTAATCTGTTATTTCCAGGATATTGATTATTGAACTTCTGTTCTCTGGACTCTGTAGATTGTTGTTCAGAAAAGCGATCCAAGGGGAATCCATTTTCGACGAGGCTGGCCTTGTCAGATGGTATGCTAATGACATAAACGCTAATCAGCCAAGTGCTGCGGAGAATCTTAATTGACAGGTTGTTTGCATTTTATTTCAGGTATATTTTGAGCCAGAAGATGTTTATGCATTCATTGTAACATGCGGAGGCCTTTGCCCTGGGCTTAATACAGTGATCAAGGACGTCCTACATGTATGGTGTCAAAATAATCGTTGGTATACAGGTGACAGGTGACGATTAAGTAAGTTGGCCACTTCAGTAGTAGGTTTCACTAATGATTTTTATGGCGATTTACTTCAAATTTCTTCCTTTTGTGTTGGTCATTTATGCTTGTTTGTAGATTTGATATCATTCGTGCTTTAACTGACTTGGTCAAGACCATCTATATTCTTGCACTAACTTGGTCAATATCATCCATAGGGTGGATATAGGGGATTTTATGCTCGCAACACTATACCTTTGACTCCAAAGAGTGTCAATGATGTCCATAAACGGGGAGGCACATCACGAGGTGGTCATGATGCTATAAAGATCGTTGACAACATTCAGGATCGTGGTATAAATCAGGTAATTTGTTTAAGTACGATGCATCTTAGTGTTTTTATTATATTTTTCAGCTGAAGGATTTACAGTCTTATATTTTAGAAGTTGATTTATAGGTGGTTTCTCTTTCCTCAGGTTTAAATTAATAATAGGAGGAGATGGAACCCAAAAGGGAGCTGCTGTGATTTTTGAGGTAATTGAATCAGGAAGCAGAAAAAATAGAGTTTTATGCACTGTAAACTATTGCAATTACAGAACCTCACTCGTATGCTAAGATTTCATAACATGGTGTAATGTTTTTTGTTTCAATAGTGATGTAACAATCTGCCCTAGTCTGTGATGATCAAGGACTGAAAAATATTGCCTTCCCATAGTAACTCTTTTATCTTTTTGTTTGTTGTCCAAAATCTGTCTCCTTTACAATGGGAAAAGTGATGCACTTAGCTTGTATTGCTGCTTCGGAGAGAATATGAAATTCTTTCTCATATTTAATCTTTTGCATGTTGAGCAATGATATAGTCTATTCTAAAATTGATAAGTGAGTCTAAACCTTTTATGTTCCTTTTCTTGTTGTCTAGGGAATTCCAAGACGTTGCCATTGCTGGTACTCCAAAGACAACAGATAATGACATTGCGGTACTGCTTTCGCTATGTTAATTGTACTTCATGTAATTGTATGATGGCACATTCTTTCCATGTTAAGCGCTTGTGGTGTATAATTTGCAAGCACATTCTTTTTTTATTCAGGTTATTGACAAGTCCTTTGGTTTTGATACTACTGTTGAAGAGGCCCAGTGTGCCATCAATGCTGCACATGTAGAAGCAGAGAACGCGTGGAGAATGGTATAGGTGTTGTGAAGCTAATGGGTTGCTACGGTGGTAAAGTTCATTTCTTAGTAAAATAGCTTCATCCCACTGGCCAATTATGTTTTGTACTTTGTAATTTAAATGATTAATGTTAGATCTACATCTACTTGCAGTCAAGCAGTTCAACTTTTTACCTAAGATGAGAAGATGGGAAAAAAAAAAAAAAGATATATATTTTTTTCCAAAAGCTTCTCTCTTTATTGTCGATAAGTAGTTGCAATTCAGCTCCTTTTTTGAGTTTTTATACCAACAGTCTGAATGAGTTGTAAACAGCAGAGAGAAGCTTTGTAATGTTATGTTTTGTGTCTCCGAAGATCTAACATTATTTAGCAAGCATACTCTTCAATTTTTGTCTGTACTAATATGGATTTAGCAACTACCATTATTTAGCAAGCATACTATGTTGTGTCAGAACTTACATCTAATGAGATTCCATAATGCAGGGCTCATTGCAGTGTATGCTACTCTTGCTAGCAGGGATGTGGTATGTCTGATAACTTCTTGGTCATCTTAGTCTCTGGATCCTTGACCCTTTGTTTGAGATTCTAAGTTTCATCTTGAAATGCATACTTTATATTCATTTTTTTTTCACTAAATAGTGACATATCTTCTTCCCCTTCTCATGCTTATTTTATTAGGACTGCTGCTTAATACCAGAATTGCCATTTTATTTGGAAGGCAAAGGTGGACTTTTTGAATACATAGAAAAGCGGCTTAAAGAGGATGGGCACATGGTTATTGTGGTTGCTGAGGGTGCAGGGCAAGAACTTATGGCTGATAGCATCCGATCCATGGGTCATGAAGATGCTTCCGGAAACAAGCTGCTTCTTGATGTAGGATTATGGTTATCTCATAAGATAAAGGTGAGATACACAAGGAACTTTTTTTGTCTTCCTTCAATTTCACTTGCCACTAAAATATACTCAGTTTTGCATGTCTTTGCAAATTTAATGCATGTGATCAAGTAATTTCCCAAAATCCCATGTTGATGACTAATAAATACAACAAAATAATGGAGATATGCCCTGCTTTAGATATGCTTGTGCGATCTCAAGTATCACAAATACTTAGTGATAGTGATGGACGTTTCTCTTTAACCATTACATTGCAAAACACAGTGTCCGGTTGAAGTCTTGTGAAGAATGCAAATTATAGTTGCAAATCTGAACACAAGATTGCATATATCTTTGTCTTGTAGGATTACTTTACAAGCAGGCAAAAAATGAGAATTAATCTCGAATATATAGGTAGGTAGGTACATGGGTAGACTTGGCTATCTGCATTATTTAGTTCCAGTAAATAGCTGGGTCTAACAGGCAGCTTGAAATGCAGATCCTACGTACATGATTCGTGCAATTCCAAGTAATGCTTCTGACAATATCTACTGCACAGTTTTGGCACCAAGTGCTGTTCATGGGGCAATGGCAGGATACACAGGTTTCACCATTGGGATAGTTAATGGCCGGCACACATATCTACCATTTTATGTAAGTATCATCTTTTTTTCAATCTTCAGTTACAACATAAAAGCTAGTTTGAACAGTTAAACCGATGCAAGCTTTTAGCTGAAAACATTACTCAACCCAATTCGGTAGTGAAGGCTTGTTATCTTAGTTTCACTCACCATCTAGCTTCCTTTGTCTACTCAATTAGGAAAATTCTTCTTCCTTGAAACATAATAATCTTTAGGAATGGCTACAAGTTATATCAAACCACAGTTCATGGAAACTTCACATTCCTCGATTGTCATTAATCTCTAATCATCTTGATTTCCCTCTTACAAATATTTCTGAAATTGCAGAGGGTGACAAAAAGAAACGAAACAAGGTCATCATAACCGACAGAATGTGGGCGAGGCTTCTGTCTGTCTACCAATCAACCAAGCTTTTTTGAGCTCTGAATACATTGAATTGAAGAAACAAAAACGCCAAGGGAGCCACCAAAATGGGTTTTCTTGATGAGAAATTTGCGCAACCGCTGGTCAGACATGTATTGAGTTAGTGAAATCTGGAGGGATTGGAGGTTTTAGTTTTCGGCAGCAGCACATGTAAGAAAGCATCCAATTAAGTACCCTGTACTTACATCCATAAAAATATGATTTTGAATTGTGCTGACGTCTGCAAACATTACGTGTGTGAGCATGGTCTTTCCACTTGTGGATTTGTTTGATCGCTCACGTGCCCATGGCTAGTTTAGATTCTCTTTTGTTTTCCCTAGTTATTCTTGCAGCCAATGCAAATGCCATGAATGAATTTATATATATCTGGTTTATGTGGATGCTGACAGGCCTTGAAAGAACAAAGAACCAAAAAAAAAAAAAAAAAACGTCCTTGGAAAATTGATTTTTGATGACAAGTATGGATTTAATTACTGGTATGAAGCCATGACCCTGTAACTCGAAACGTTTGGATGATGATGATGATGATGCACCTTTGACACACTGGGTTCCAACGACCAATCCTTAAGACTAGCGCCTCCCGAGAGGACCAGTTCTTTTGGTTTATATATTTAGATGAAGTGATTCTGATACGAGGTCGTCAGAAAATAAAAATAAAAACTTTTGCTATCTCAGAAGAAAAGTAATTTTCCTTTCTATTTAATTTCCTACAAGTCTTGCGGCGACAAAAGCAGGTCATCTTCCCAGTTGACGCGATTACATGGTTTAGGGTTGACGGATTGGGTGTCGGATCAGAAATGAGGAGCACTGTCTCATCCAGTGCGGCCTCTTAAAAAGAATCCGTACAAAGCGGGACCCAGTCACTGTATACACGTGGACAAACCAAGGCAGGTGTTAATTAGGAAAGGTGCTCACGTTGCGATAAATCGTGAACAGTTTGGATTGCGATGTGCTTCTTTTTTCTCTTTTGATTGCGATGTGCTTACGTTAACGAACGCGTCCACCATCGAATATAAATCACCGCTAGCACTCAGCTCGACACTTGGAACATGGCATCATCATCTTGGTGCTTGGTCGCTCTTTTCTTTGCCATCGCCGCCACCATTCCTGCTGCTCATGGCCAGTCGCCGCAAGGTCAGCGCTCATGGCGATCACCTTTCATTTTTCGTCTTTTTTTAATCTTTCAATGATAATAGTTTATAGTAAAGGGAGAAATATAGATATAATATCTTGCTCGTTGTACTAAACAATACTGAACTGATTGCAATTAATCGTTGTACTTTTTCTTAGCGGGCTTTATAAGCATCGACTGTGGCAATCCAAAATCTGATTACGTCGATCATAGTACAAATTTAACATACGTCTCCGATGACCGATTTATCGACGTGGGATCAGATTTCTACATCCAATCAAACTACATAAACTCCTCTGTTCCAACGCTACAATTCAATCTCAGAAGCTTTCCGGATGGACTCCGGAATTGCTACACCTTAAAGCCTGTGCCTCAGAACAGTACGTATCTTGTCAGAGCAACTTTCATGTACGGGAACTACGATGGCAAGAATAGCCAAATACAATTTGATCTTCACATCGGAGTCAATCATTGGAAGACGATGAACATCTCCGATCCGTCTGCTATCTATACGGCCGAGGCTTTGAGTCTTGCTACTGCCAATTCCACATCAATTTGTTTGGTTAATACTGGGCGTGGAACTCCTTTTATATCTTCCTTGGAGTTGCGGCCATTTGAGAACGGTGATTACGGGGAATACGTGAATGCTTCGCAGTCGGTGGTTCTCGTCACTCGGCGCAACTTCGGAGCATCCGACTCGGTGAGGTAAGCGAAACATAAAAGTTCTTTATTTTGTTTCTGTGAATGGCGATTTTTCTTAGAAGAGGTCTTCAATTTTTTCTTTCTTTTTTTTTTTCTTTTTCTTCTAAATAACGTCATTTCTTTTGAATAGGATCCTTAATTCAAAATATTCTTCACCAACTATTTTCGTCAAAATTTTTTACTTATTTTTCATCAATTTTAAATTATCAGAATTTTTTATTTGACTCATTTATAATGTTTTTGTTTTTTGATGTTTTTGAAAAATACTGATATCATATTATATCTATCATAAATCATTTATAAAACCATATTTCAAGACTTAGTAATTGGTTTAGTTAAGATTCAAAAATTTATTTAGATCATTTATAATATTTTTAGATAGTTATAACATTTCTATTTTAAACGTTGGTTGGTTTGGTGGTGGTGGTGTACCAAACCAACGTACTAAGGATTGAGGGTTTGAAACCTCAAAAAAAATTAATATTTTTTATTGTATCGATCAAAATATTATAATAAATTAAAATTTTATTACATTACTATTTAGGTGATATTATTTTTTAAAATTATTATAAATATGTATCTAAATCCTTATATCAAATGACTTGTAATATATTTCGATTTCATTTGATTCATTTATAGTATTTTCAAATAGACTTTATAGTGTTTTTATTGTGATGATCAAAGCATTCTATCTAAGAGTGAAAAAAAAAAATTAGGTTTTTTTTAAATTAAAAAAAAAATTAGGTTTTTTTTAAAATTATTATAAATATGTATCTAAATCCTTATATCAAATGACTTGTAATATATTTCGATTTCATTTGATTCATTTATAGTATTTTCAAATAGACTTTATAGTGTTTTTATTGTGATGATCAAAGCATTCTATCTAAGAGTGAAAAAAAAAAAATTAGGTTTTTTTTAAAATTATTATAAATATGTATCTAAATCCTTATATCAAATGACTTGTAATATATTTCGATTTCATTTGATTCATTTATAGTATTTTCAAATAGACTTTATAGTGTTTTTATTGTGATGATCAAAGCATTCTATCTAAGAGTGAAAAAAAAAAAATTAGGTTTTTTTTAAAATTATTATAAATATGTATCTAAATCCTTATATCAAATGACTTGTAATATATTTCGATTTCATTTGATTCATTTATAGTATTTTCAAATAGACTTTATAGTGTTTTTATTGTGATGATCAAAGCATTCTATCTAAGAGTGAAATTAAAATTATATAAATATGTATCTAAATCCTTATATCAAATGACTTGTAATATATTTCGATTTCATTTGATTCATTTATAGTATTTTCAAATAGACTTTATAGTGTTTTTATTGTGATGATCAAAGCATTCTATCTAAAGTAAAAGTATCATTTAGAAAACTAAAAGAAAATAATATTTAAAAAAATTAAAATGAGAATATTTTTCAAGAAATCTCCCTTGTATCAATCCATTTAATAATTGAAGTATGTTTTCCTACAATACATTCCCCTTAAAAGCTGTGTCTGCACATAATGGGAAACCCGAATCCTGTACGCTGGGGTAACCGTGTTAGATTCCCTCGGTAAGACATCGATTTCTTATGTTTGCTACGCGAAGCGGGACATGGACACCAATTGACCCAAACGTACTTAGTGCCCCCTAATAATAAGGTGGAACAGTTCATTTCGTTTCATATTTTTCGCTTTATTTCCGATTAATTAATTACATGCTGAGAGATATCGTGAACAGGTTCCCGGACGACCCTTACGATCGCGTCTGGAGCCCCTACATGGATCCCTCCTGGTCCACCTTGTCCTCCACCTCGGAGGTGAACAATAGCGGCAATATGTTCGAGCCGCCGTCCGCTGTGATGCAGACGGCGGTGACTCCGGCCAGTGGCTCGCAGCTGGCCTTCTACTGGGACTCCGTCTCCCCCGACGACGAGCTGTACGCCGTTCTGCACTTCGCCGAACTCCAGAAACTGACGGGCAACTCGACGAGGGTGTTCAACATCACCCGGAATGGCGAGTCCAGGTTTCAATGGTATACCCCGCCTTACCTCTTGGCTGAATATATATACAGCGTCGTGCCATTCGAAGGCTCTTCTCGGTACGAATACGATCTGAACGCGACGAGCGACTCCACCCTCCCGCCCATCATCAACGCCTTCGAGGTCTACTCGTTGATGCAGCTCACACAAGCCGCCACCTACCCGGGAGACGGTAAGGCGCTGCAGCCTTCTCGCCCTCTCCTTCACCTTGAAGTAATCGAAGCTTTTATCTTTGTTTCTTGTCATCAAGAATGCAGCCAAATTAATATTTATCATTGCTAAGGATGTCCATGTTTTCATTTTTTTCGCGTGCCGATTGTGAATTGCCAGTCTTCTCTGCAGCAGTTTTTAATGTTTTAGAAGCGAACAACCTCTGCCTTGCACGGACTAATAGATAGAGGGTTCAAATAAGTGCCAAGATGGGAAGAGTTTGTGTCGCAACGACTGCAACGAAACACATTTTCCTTTAATCAAGACAAAGAAATCCAAGATTTTAAGAGTTGTAAATTTAATGATAAAACAGAAAGAAAAGATGGAAGAATGGGTTCTTTTAAGGCAGCCCGCCCGAGTTTAGGTTAGGCTAATTTTGATCTGATCTGATTGTGTTGGCCGAGCCCATGGATGAATACTAATTGGAACCCGTTGAGCAAACTTTGAGTGAAAGCTGATCGAATGCTTTCTATTTGTAATTGAGCTAAATCGGATGGGTACTAATTGTGTTCACATCACTTCTTTTGCAATTATTTTGCACCATTTAGTGAGTCAGGCTCTGTACTCAATGTCATATTTGTTTGTGTTGCGAATTTCAGATAGGAACAAGACTTCAAAAGCAAGCTGGTCCATTGGTGGTGGATCATAAGATTCAATCTGCCAAGCAGACAGGATAATTTTCTACATACGTAATCTGGATTTTTTTTTTTTTTTTGAAATGGAAATAACTGTGACTATGCTAATAGCTTATGTTTACTGTACCTACTTATCCAAATTTTGGACAGTGAATCTAAGATTCCAGGGATCGCACGTTCCTCTTTTTTTCCTTAAATTTTGCAAAACTGGTTCCTACTGAGGATGGAGTACCCAAATAAGTTGTAGTAGTTTGACCACAAAGCACCATTCAAGTGTTGAATTATGAAAATGATACTATTTTGAATTTAAATAAGAATAGCTTTACTTGCAGTGGTAAATTCTCATTCCAACAGCATAACTATCTGGAACAGAGCATGCTGAGAACCAAAAGATCAATTTTTGTGGCCAGTTTTACTGTAACTCAGATGTGTCTTAACATGGATAGTCTAGCTATTTCTGATTACTCATTCCACACGATCTTGACTTTACAAGATTTGTTTGGTTATTTTTCTTGGAAATGATATGTCTAGTTACAGCTTTTAGAATAAAAATACTAAATCCTGTCATTTCTGATAAATCATTTTTAAGATGAGTTGCTGATAATTAATTTGAACCGTGGTATAAGAATTCAGAATAGAGAGTCGTTTGGTTAATGTATCTCCCTGTTTAATTCAAGTTCCACAAACTGAACTTGGGCATGTAGCCAGTCCAAAAGCAAAAGGAATATTGGAATATTCATAACTAAATCTTGCCATGCCTAACAATTTGAAATATCTAAGAAATTTGGAAGCTATTGGACACAAATTACTTGCAGCACTGCCTTATGAAAATAACTAGAGAATATTATGCAGCACATCCACATGTGGTACCAATATATAGATTAGTATTCTACATTGATGCTTGGCTGTACCATAAGTAACATCTTAATTTCTACAACTCAAAAATATTTTGTTTATTCTATTTTTCTATCTCATTACTGGCTGGGAATGCCTGATACCAAATTAAAATGGGCTTTTTAGTTAGTGACTATTTTCTATTAAAAACAATCATGTTCCTAGTATACACTAATGCATGTTAGTTCTTGTATTTTCCTGGATACCAGTCGACGCCATGATGGCAATCAAATCACACTATCAACTTAAGAGAAATTGGATGGGTGATCCATGTGCTCCAAAAGCATACGTATGGGATGGCTTGAATTGTAGCTACAATCCTGATCCACCGAGGATCACAAATATGTAAGTGTTCAAGAAACTTAAAAGAGGGAGAAAAAAATTCATTTGATGGAATCATTGAGGCTATTATTAAGACTTGTACTCAAAATATGTTTTGTAAAATGAAATATTTTGCAGAAATTTGACTTCCACAGGATTGACTGGTGAAATATACATCTCTTTTGCCATGCTTGAAGCTGTCAAGTACCTGTAAGTGCAACTTGCTTTTGTTCTCTTTTCTAGAGCAAGTAATTTGGGTTATAATTTATTGAAATATTTCAGTCAACGACCCAGATTGCTTCTCCTAATATCATATTTCTGTCAGCAATGTTGAACGAGACAATTAGTATATTGCATAAGCAAACTTCTTAATTTGATCCACAATGTAAAGCATCACCATGTCTAACCAGTCACAAATAATTATCTGAGCCAATACCAGTAATGTGCCATGGGTTAATTTCTCTGATCAATATCGATGCTACCTTTATAAAATTTAAATCTTGCACGAGTGCAGGAAGTAAGATATATACAGTTGCTTACTTACTTAGTAACTAATTATCCTGGTCCATACCAGCTTAATGTCCGCTGTTCGATTCTCAGGGAAGGCTAGCAAAAATCTGCGAAGGTAATAAAAATCAACATAGGCTGTCTCACGTTAGATGACAGCTTTTTTCTACCGATGTTCCAGTCGTAACTTGGTCAACAAAGTATAATGATTATCAGTCAAGAAATAGATAGGTATGATGTCTATTTTCGTCTGGTTGTTAATCTCTCAGACAATGCATGAGCTAAACGGAAGTGATCCTCTAAGCAGTTGCTGGAAAAAGGGGCTTTATAGGCATGACCACCACATAGTGCAGAACCACATTATAACAGGTGTTCTTGAAATGATTTTAGTGTTTCAGTTATGCAAGTAAAGAAAACAACACACAGCTTATGCTTACATTGCAACATAAATCAGCTAGTTAATAACTCTGCACCAAAGGGTGCTTAATTGTCATTCAATGGTTGCAGGCATTTTTATGTGGGTTTACACTGACTAGCTTATCTTACCTATTGCCTCTATTCCCTTTACAAAAGGCATTATTCAACATAGAAGGTCGGAATGCTTCTTGGAGATCTCGATATTATCTGTACATTTGAGACTTAAACCTAGAGGCTAAATTACTGCAGTTGGCATGTTAAGAAGCTCTTACGTGAGAAACAAGCTTCATGTGCTAAAGAACATATGGCTTTATGAATGGTTTAAGCTACTGTAAAGGATGTAAATACACTTTGACAACACCAATCGCATTATGGGTACAAGCCCGCTGCATGTCAGAGCACTAGAAGCATTTTTGGCTTGTATTGACTGCAATTTCATGTTGGGACTTACGCGTTTGTTGTTGTTGTTGTATTGACTGTAAACTTTCAATGATTATGCCTAAAGACAAATCAATCATATATCTTGACCACACTATGGATAACCAAATGGGAGCTGTACGAGAGCCTTCTTCTGGCATTGCTCAGAATATTACAGCTAAAAAGAGGCATGGCCTTCCATGCTAGATGAACAGGAAATCATGTCTTCATATGAATCACTCGGGTCTGAATGGTGTTGTATTTTTATCCAGCAAAACTTGCTGTTCATCAGTTAGGTTTACTTATGATTTAAATGTTGGAAGGTAGACTGTTGACTTCATGTAATGCAGAGAGCACAGTTGTTATGTCGAGCTGTGTTCATGCACTAAATGATCAATATATAATTTCAATTCCAGGGACTTGTCTCACAACAACTTTAGTGGAGCAATACCTGATTTTCTAGGCAGTTTATCATCTCTCGTTGTCCTGTAAGTGTTTCGCATCAAAGTTTTGCAGGCTTTTGATATATATAAGATTAACGTCAAAAGTTTATGCTGTTTCAAGAAAACACTTGACAAAATTCAAGTTCACTGGATTAATTTTTATTCTCAAGTACTTTTGCTGCTTAAGAGTGATTCTTTTTTTATGTTATATTGCAGAGATTTGTCTTTTAACAATTTAACAGGAACAGTACCCGATTCTCTTGAAAATCTTGTATCACTCCAAATTCTGTAAGTTATTCAACTTTTGATCCGGAACATAGATGAAAAATAGGAATACTGAAGAGCAATGTATTGTTTAAGAAATTTGGCAGGAAACAATTTCAATGGATCCGTTCCTGATAAACTCTGCAAAAGGTCAGATGCTGGGTTACTTACACTCAGGTTTGTTTTTTTCTTATCAAGCTCATGTATGTTTTAGGGGTTTTATCAATAAATATTGTGTTCTCATCCTACCTGACTGCATTCCTTTTGTCCACGGAAACTATTCCAAATATATCTTACTTGGTGAAAAGGTACTTGTGCCAACATAATATGGCACTCCCAGAACTCACTGGAATTCTAGATCATGTCAAGATGTACTTTTGTATGTGATCACATAGGTTGTCCATTCTTCTTATAAAGCAGTAGCATCATATACCACTTTGATTATTCATATCAGACATTCTATGCCATGGAACCACTAAAGTACCTGAAGCCTACTTCCACTCTCCTCCATTTCTGCATTGGTCTCATCTTCCCTAAGTTGCTTCCTTGTACTAATTAGTCACTTCCAGAAATATATGGAAAATGTGAACCTGGTGGAAAGCCATTATGCAAATTTCTTCCTGAAAGGAGCAAGGCTTGCCTTGTGTAAAGCACAAAATATAGATGTGAATACATGAGTGTTGATTTGAACATGATGAGAGTCTTGGAAGCAGAATTTTACTCAAATTCCCTTGCCAATAGAAGGTTCCATGCTAACATCAGCGAGGTTCCCATACACACTACACACACACATCAACAATTGTCTTTTTGCTTATATGGGCAAGACTCTGTACGTTGATCCTCCCAAATCTAGCATTTCCAGAGCTTTATGCACTAGGCCACCCCCTTTTTACGCAAGTCTCATATATATTCAATATCTTTTCCATACTCACAAGTGCATACTACAATGAATTTACTTAATCTCATATCTTTTACATGTAAATCTATCTAATCACAAGTGAATACCCAACAAACGCTTGAAGCCAAACTGAACACCCAACAATCTCATCAATTTACTATGTGTGAGACATTGTTCATAGTTTCCTGTATGGGTCAGCCATATGATGTCCACAAGTTATGGATTATGGGCTTCCAAATTAATCACACCTTAGAAATCGAACCTATCTCACCAAGCAAATTAATCACATCTGAGCACACAACTTCTTACTTGGCTCATGAACTAGACACTAGCCATTTCACATTATTATGTCTCTTGAGTCTGTCACTGATCTATACAAACCAATATATGAGCTTTAATGCCACTTGTCACAGGGGTGGGGAATCGGACCCAAAGTTTCCTACCAATAAGAAGGCTCATGCACATACACACACAAGGATGCCACAATGCAAAAGCTTAAGCTAATGAATAATGGGTCATCATGTGAATATGTTGTCTTACCACCCTAAACATGCTTTCCATGTGTTATTATTGACTCAAGTGAATTCCCAACGGACACAGTAAGCATATAATAGTTTACAAAGAAATAAAGAAACAGAGAGCAATGAAGCACAAAAGGTCAATAGAATATGCAACTGGACAAAATCATAATACATTTACCAAATTCTTTAAACCATAGGCTTGTAATTGAAACACTGTGAGTTACTTGGGGTAATGCTATCATGGGTTATTTCTATGCTTAACTATTTTTTAAAATTAAACAATACCAACTGAAATACTCATGCAGCAGATTTGGCAATTTTTTGCGTGCAAAAATTGGCATGAAACACAGAGCCAGTTAAAGCTGATTGATTTTTAGATTTTTTTTGACAAAAAAATTTTTAGAATTTTTGGATCTTCAGATACAGTGTATCAGTTTGAAAGAGGCTTGTGTTCTTTCTCTGTTTGTTGGTTGGTGAAAGAGTGATGGCAGAAAGGCTAGTTGAATTGCATGTTATGTGAACCACTTTTAGTTGAGTTTCTAAGGTAGGATATATAGTTTTTAGACTGATTGGGGTGGCATAGATTGTTTTCATATATTTAACTCACTTTATGACAGATCTCAATGGCAGCAAAAGATTCATATAGCCGACTCCAAATTGTTGAGACTTGAGGTTTTGTTGTTACTGTGGTTGTTGTTAAACACACTATATGATTTTGCAGTCCGCTGAGATCATCTTGACCCTCTTTCTAAAAGTGAAATTTAGAGTAAGTGTTATCGGGATTAATGTTGTGCACTTGCCATCTTCTAGCTCTATTCACTAATGTCATGCAATAACTGAACAAGTGTTGATTGCCGCTAGACTTTTCCCTACTGCCTATATGTAGCTTACATCAACTGACGATAGTTTTTAAACATTCTTGATGTCAGGCTTGACAAAAATGGCTGTAACAAAGCATCTTCATCAAGGTCCAAAATAGCTATCATTGTAATTATTGCAGCAGTGTCTGGGCTGCTACTCCTTGTGGTAATATTGGTAGCTGTGGTATGGAACATCAAAAAGCAGCAAGGTAATAATTTGAAGAGAAAAAATGAGCTTGGTGTGCCATACCGTCATTTTCAAAATCTGCATTGAGTGCTAAACTGCTAATGGTCAACTTCTTGTTCTTTTCTGATAGGTCGGTCCTCTAATACCTCTGTGCAGCCACGTAGTGTAGTCTACTCTCAGCAGAGAGAGCATCAAATTTCATTTGAGAGTAGGCAGTTTACATACACACAGTTGGAGAACATAACAAATAAGTTTACAATGGTCATCGGCAAAGGAGGTTTTGGCATGGTTTATCATGGCTGCTTGGAAACTGGAAAGCAAGTTGCGATCAAGATGCGTTCTGTATCATCACCACAAGGAATGAAGGAATTTTTGGCTGAGGTATAGAAATTTTATTTGACCTTCGAAATAAGACTATTAGATGACTCGAGTGTGATTGTTACTCGATAAAATTTTTTGATTGGGTTATCACAAATCCCGAAAAACATAAGTTGGTAGTAAAGAGTCAAATATACTCATGAAGTCTAACATTCCCCTCTCCCCGATTTAAACATGGCATGTAAAATTAAACCCAAATGTCTGGTCCAAGTCAAATACAGAGTAAAAAAATTCACAAATATTAGTTAAAGAACAAGATGAAACAATGAGGGGGCAAGTATAGGCTTCAAACTCAACATGTTCTTACATCATGACCTAGATTTTGATTAAGTTACCACAAATCTCAAATGATTAAATGGCTATTATAATGGCCAATATAATTATAAAGTCTTAACACTCCTGAATTGAAAAGGTTGGTATTGATGTTAACCAAGATGAGATGCCAAAACACTCTTTTTAAACAGCTGAAGGTTAATTCAGCTTACATCTTTCTTGGTATTGATGTCAGAATGCTACCTTGCATAGCTTGTAGCTATTCCATATAACAAATTATTTTTTAGAATATTTCTTGACAACATTTTGCACTTCATTCTGCAGGCCCAGAACCTGACGAAGATCTACCACAGGAATCTGGTTTCTCTGGTTGGTTATTGCATGGATGGGAATTGTCTAGCTCTTGTTTACGAATACATGAAGCAAGGAAGCCTTCGAGACCATCTACGAGGTTTAGTGATGCTGAACATGAGCACTGTTACAACTATTTTTTAAGATCAATTTTGAATTGCAAAGGACATTATTTAGTTCTCCTCCAGAGGCTTCATTGCTTTCCTATTAACTGATTAATGTAAATTATTTTCTTATGCACAATGATTGAGAAAGAAGTTTAGGGACTTGGAGGATCATTACAAAGTTAGTTAAATTTGAAGTCGAATGTTCAACTTTTCTTGATTAGGAAGGGGTAAAATACTTGGAATCATTTTTTTAAAGGGGCTGATAGGGACATAGGATGTACCAGACTGTTGAAGATTAATATATCTCTTGGCTCATTGTTTGAAACACATCAGTTGAGGGAGGTATCTTAGAAATTATGCAGCAAGTAACTATGAGTTTAAGAAGTAACTTCTCAACAGATATTTCCTGTTGATATTTTGTTAAGTTGTCTCCATGGGTTTTCTAACTTATAATCATCACAGATAAGGCTGGTTGTGCCAAAGTCTTGAGTTGGGGACAGCGGCTTCAAATTGCACTGGATGCTGCACAAGGTTTTGGAGAATCTTTTGTCTATGTACTTGGCTTTCGTATAATTACTTAATCTCTGTTTTATATGACAGGGCTGGATTATTTGCACAAAGGATGCAAGCCTCCAATAATCCATAGAGATGTCAAGAGCAGCAACATTCTCTTGAGCGAAGAACTAGAGGCTAAAATAGGAGACTTTGGGTTATCCAAATCATTCCATAGCGATGAGCTGACCCATGTGTCCACAGGGACAGTGGTTGGCACCCCTGGATATATTGATCCCGAGTATGTTTTCTACTCTTTTTACCCCACTCTAAATTCTTTATAAACAATTTATTCATACATCGCAATGTAGAAGCGATAGCATGCAGAAAAATAAGATGGCAAATGAATTCATTTACCTTAGTATGTCTTCCTGTCACCACCCACTCTAATAGGCTCACTGGTATAGTGATCTAGAAAGAATTAAACTTTAACTATGTAACCGAATATACTACATGCTAAATTTTTAGTAGTTACCCTATAAAATTGGTCTATGCTAATCTAACCCAACATCATTTTTCAAAGGTAAGATTAGTTGGGGGTATTACGATCTCTTCATACTTAGGTTTTATTTCCTCAATATGTTCTTTTGCTATGCATTCATAATTGTAGATATACTACAATACTAGTTTGACTTGATGCAGCAGACCTATTGGGCTTGGATGAGACATCAGTATTTGGTTTGAACTTTGAACTAAATATGGTTTTTTTTTCTTAAATTTAATCTTTCAGACCCTATGATCAACATGTATATGTGGAGATCTTTGAATGTCAAATAGCAGAATTCTTGATCTATGACTTCCTGAGCTGCCATGTTTTAATTCCCAGATCCAGTTTTCAGGTTTGAGGAATAGTCAGTTCAATTGCCAAAGCAACATAGTAGGATTCATTTCCTTGCCATAAGTTCAAATTACTACTCCTTGGCCTTGAACTGGATCTCCATTTTTCTGGTTAACCAAGATGGCAATTTGATTCTCTTCTTGGAGTGTTTGAACCTTTAGTTGCCAAAGGCAGACATTTATTATGCATTAGTGTACTCGACCATAAAGGATAACTAATACATTATGGATTACAACTGACCAATGAGTATCATGTTTATGTTTCATTAGGTACCATCAAAACTATCAGCTCACGGAGAAGAGTGATGTGTACAGCTTTGGTGTAGTTCTCCTGGAGCTGATCACCGGCAGACCTCCGATCGTGCCCGGTCCAGGAAATGTTCACATTGTTAAGTTGATTGCCGCAAGTCTGTCTCGGGGTTGCATAGAAGAAATCATGGATGAAACTCTGCAAGGAGAATATGATGCCACTTCTGCGTGGAAGATCCTGGATCTAGCTCTCAGGTGCACCGCAGATACAGGCAGCCAGAGGCCGACGATGTTTGAAGTAGTGACGCAGCTGAAGAGCTGCTTGAAGCCAGAGATTGCCTCTAACAGTAACGATATTATATATATTGAAGGATTTAACATGAGCCGAGAAATTTCGTCTGAGATGGGGGCAAGCTTGCTGGGACCAACTGTTCCTTCTATCAGATGAAACTTATCGCAGTTGTCTCTTTTTGTGTATGCTGTGCGCGTTAAGGTAAGATGTTGTGCATGTAACTGTCGTCGGCACTCGTACTGCCACAAAATAGGATGTTCCTCTTGGGGATTTCTGCATTGGAATAAATATAGAACTTGGTGTTGTGTAATCTATGCACTACTTTTCGGCAACAATGAAACAATATGCTGTAATCTGAAATGAATTAGAACATCAATATATCATGTAATAAGTTTGGTATCCGCAGAGTCTCCGTCTACCGTGCCACATTTGTGTATGGTGAAGTTTTGTGTCAGCAACGAACTGTAGGAAAATTGTTGAATTGCCACTTAGTATAACATAATTAGAAGGTGGCTTGCGATCAGAATTTGTTGGATGAAAGATTACCTTTTGGCGGATTGGAAAACATTATCCAAAAAAAAAAAAGAGAAAAGGTTTGCTTGCACGCGATTCTTTTTGAAATGGTTTTTTCATTTCATTCTTTGTGTTCCGTCGTCAACGAGCGAGTCGAGTCATCTTGAACACTTCAAGTTCAAAATGGAGAGTCATCTTTTCGTTCGTTGCCTGGACCACACTCTTTTCCTGGATCTTGATCGAAGGAAGACCTTCTTGTTGCCTGTCTACCTTACGACCATATCTCTGCCCAATAATAGTTGGCCGCGTTGAACCAGGAAACAGCCCCTGTACGCAATACATCCAACGTCTAACAGGGTCGACCTGATCCGTGAAGTCGTCCCCGTGTACTTTTATAACATCGTCTCCGATCATGTCAGGTTCGGAGAAGAGATAGCTGCTGCGGAGCGGAAGAGATGGCGTTTGGCTTCTTTCTTCTTCTCTTGGTAATCACAGCTCCAGCGAACGCCCAGCCTAATACTCGGGGTGAGCAACTGCTGCTTTCTAAACCTTCTCGGCTTCCTTCTCTTTCATCTCCTCACCAGTGAGCTTATGCATCTCATGGTGAGGTTCTACTCCAATTCAACCTCCTTCTGATGTTTCTTGGTGGGATAGGATGAGATGATTTTTTTTTTTCTTCTCAATAGACATACAAAAACAGTTCCTCTTTCACTCTTAATCCAATGTACGACGAGTCGAATATATCCGAAATCTTAAATCGAAAACATTCGATATAAAAAACTTTGCTCGTGGCTTCAAAACAATGCTTTACCGGCTGCAAATCGCCTTTTTTATCTTCTTTTGCAGGCTTCATCAGCATCGACTGCGGGAACCCCAACTCTAGTTATTTCGACACCGTTACCCAAGAACCATACGTCTCCGATGACCGATTTATCGATGTGGGATCAGATTTCGACATCCAATCAAGCTACATAAACTCCTCTGTTCCAACGCTACAACTCAATCTCAGAAGCTTTCCGGATGGAGTCCGGAATTGCTACACCTTAAAGCCTGTGCCTCAGAACAGTACGTATCTTGTCAGAGCAACTTTCATGTACGGGAACTACGATGGCAAGAATAGCCAAATACAATTTGACCTTCACATCGGAGTCAATCATTGGAAGACGATGACCATCTCCGATCCATCTGCTATCTATACGGCCGAGGCTCTGAGTCGTGCTACTGCCAATTCCACATCAGTTTGTTTGGTTAATACCGGAGGTGGAACTCCTTTTATATCTTCGTTGGAGCTGAGGCCACTCGGGAACGGTCTTTACGGGGAATACGTGAATGCTTCGCAGTCTGCGGTTCTCGTCACTCGGCGCAACTTCGGAGCAACAAAGTCACTGAGGTAAATGGAAACATACAGAGCTTTTTTTGATACATCCATGCAGTAAAAAGCTAGTATCTATTCGAGCATATTCTTCCGAAACCTATGTTTGCAGACATACCCCATAAGCTGTTACAACCTCATTGTCTCTCTGTCCTTCGAGGAATTGGCCTTCCTCCTAGCTTCCATTGCAAGAAATCAATTATTTGTCTTGACCAAGTCCATATAATTCAAAGCGTTGACTCTGCCATCAACATGGTGGATAGTACAAGGTGGCGGCTGATGCCTAGCTAAATGCTAGTTCTTGCCATCAACATCTCTGGAGAAGTGGGGATCGGTATCAGCAAGAGATTTCTTAGATTTTCGATGTACAAGGACTAATGACCTCCTGCCATAGCGAGCATGATTGACGTTCTCAGTTCCCATAACTTAGCAGGAAGTACTCATAAGCATGACATCATGAACAGGTTCCCGGACGACCCTTACGATCGCGTTTGGAACCCCTGCAATGATCCCTCCTGGCGCACCTTGTCCACCAACTCGACGGTGGACAACAGGGACGATTTGTTCGAGCCGCCGGTCGCTGTTATGCAGACCGCGGTGACTCCGAAAACAGTCCGGCAGCTGGGCTTCTTCTGGGACTCTGTCTCCCCCCGCGACGAGCTGTACGCCGTCCTCTACTTCGCCGAACTCCAGAACTTGAAGGGCAACTCGACGAGGGTGTTCAACGTCACCCGGAATGGCGAGTCCAGGTTTAGTTGGTATACCCCGCCTTATCTCTCGATTGGTTACATATACAGCGTCGTGCCATTCAAAGGCTATTCTCGGTACCAATACTTGCTCCTCGCGACGAGCAACTCCACGCTCCCGCCCATCATCAACGCCTTCGAGGTCTACTCGTTGATGCAGCTCACACAAGCCGCCACCGATTCCAGAGACGGTAAGGCCACCCTCTCCGAAGACCTTCGAGTAATTAAAGCTTTGTCATTAGGCATTGTCATTAAGTAGTGCAGTCAAATTAGCAACCTCCAGTGAAATGCACAGGAAAATGGATGCTAAGAGGCTTTGGATTTTGTTTCCCGAACAAAATGATCGGAACAAATTCAGTAATGCAGACGGATTATGCAAATAATCAATCCTCTTTCCTTCTTTCCTCAGAGAATATGAATTGCCACTTTTTTCTATAGCAGTCCTATGTGTAGTGGAAGCAAACAATCCCAGCCTTGCAAAGGCTCACCAATAGAGGGTTAAAATATGTGAGAAGATGGGGAACGATTACAACCAAATGTGTTTTCGTTTCAGGTTAAAGAAATCCAGCATCTTCAGAGTTGCAGGTTTAATTAGACGAAAGGAAAAGCTTTGTAACATTCCCTTGCTTGCTTTCTCTATGTTCTCTTCTTTTTCCTTTCCCTTGCATATCATTCTGTTCTACTTTTCTATAATAATTGATGTTCGTTCGATCGTGTAACTAAAAGTCAAATCAAATTTACTTAAGACTCAGGTGAGTGTGGCAGGCTAGATTTAATATGTGGCCAATACAAATTAGACATGTCCTTTGCTTTTTCATTCAATTTATCAATCTGCTGATGTTATTAAATCTTGAAAAATCCCATCTTTTCCTTGCTCAATACCTCAATGGCTGGTCCACTTTCTTGTACCAGGCTTGCATGAGCTCTAGAAATGAAAAGAGGGAACAAAATGATCCTTGTGCTAAATGGTTGCAGGAGGAAGAGTTTTACATAGTAATGGAAAGCAGGATCAAGTGCATTCCTGTATCGATTAAGAACAGCATTTGAGACTGGTAGTGGGCTTAAGATTTATATTAATGGCCAATGCTGCCACTAGACCTAAGCTCCATTCTTTTATTGTTTTGTTTTGATGTGAACTCTCACATTCTATATCCCTCTGTACCATCCTCCAAATATTTTCTTGTTGGACCGTCTGCTTATGACAGTATCCAATCACCACCCAATTAAATATGAAGCTTTCATCATGATCATGACTGCTTCATGCTCTGCATTCGCTTTGAAGCTCCATCACCATCATGGCTCCCTCATGCATGTTATATGTGTAATTACTTGGATCGTCTTGATTCCAGTCACCACATAGCACAAGAAATAAACTCAGTCATGCAAACACAAAAGACACAATCCTGATCTCATTAGTCCAACATTGGATGTACGCTAAGACTTGTGTTCTATACATCTATACGGGTCACTTCTCATCGTCAAAAAACAACTTTTAAGTTTTTTTTTCTAAAGCTCGATGCATATGATTCCCAGGCTCAAGTCATGACAAATATGGTATGTAATTTATGTGCTTGTTGGAAATTCATTATTCATCTCACTGAATCTCTAGTCTAGCAGAGATGAGCATTGCTATGGTGGACCATAGCACTTGGTGGATGTTGGACTGTAGCCCCTTTGAACTTCACATTATCTGAAAATATAAAAACAACTTCTTGAATTGCAGACTGTGGACAGTAATTTTTCATTTCATCAGCATAGTTCAATGGAAGGCAACATGCTGCAGGGAGCCAGAATATATAGTTTTGTGGCCAACTTCACTGTATTTCACCTGATTTCTGATATGTATGACCTAGCAAGTTCAGATTGCTTTATTCCATGGCTACATGATCTACAAGGCTTGTTCACTTCCTTTTTCTCTTTGGTATTCAAAGTTGATATAATTCATTAGCAAGTTACCTTTCCTGCTTGATATGAAGATGATATAATAGGTTAAACCTGTAAGAAAATAAATCACTAGATCATGTCACATCTGAGAAGTTTTTGATATTAGTTGGTTATATTCATACTTAGCTTAGTATGAGAAATCAGAATAAGAGATCTAAAATTTTGTACATCTCCCTGTTAAAATATTCATTGTTAGTAACCAGATTAAAATTTTTATCAATCATGAAGCACATCCACAAGCTAAATCGGTACATTGATGTGTATTTTTAAGTGGATGCTTGGGCATATATGTAATGCCAATCATAAGTAAGATACTAACTTCTACAAATCAATGATGGCTTTTTAAGTGCTATGTTGTTCAATTACTTACTCTTGGATTTTCTGTATGCTAGTTGATGCCATGGCAGAAATCAGACTACAGTATCAACTGAAAAGAAACTGGATGGGTGATCCATGTTCTCCAAAAGCATATACTTGGGATGGCTTGAATTGTAGCTATGGTCCTGATCCTCCAAGAATCATAAGCATGTACGTATTAAAAAAAAAAATCATAAGTACTTTAAAGATGGAGGAAAATGATAGTTGTTGAAAATATTAAGCCAATATTAGAACTTGTACTCAAAATATATTTTGTAAACTGAAACATTTTGCAGAAATTTAACTTCAGCGGGATTGAGTGGTGAAATATCCAGCTCTTTGGCCATGCTTAAAGCAGTCAAGCACCTGTAAGTAGAAATTGCTTTTATCCCATCTTGAGTAATCTTAGATTGATTGTTTGTTCTCATAAAGTTATGGCTTTTGTTAACAATGTTCAATAAACGAATAGTATAAAACATAAAGAATCTTTTTATTTGATCCCAAACGTAAAGTATCACGATATCTACTCAGTAAGAAACAGATATTTAAGCAAACACAAGTACTGTACTTGCAGACATGAAATGTGAGGCTAAATTACATTATTATTTACACACAAATCAAGTTTAATATAAATTCTTTTGAGTTCAAGTTTAAGTCGCCTTAAGAGATGTATATGGAGCTTTGCTAACACTAATGGGGTTTCACAGGTCAAAGTGTGTCAAGCATGTTTGCTTGTTGCAAGCATTTCTTTTGCAAGTGTGTACTGCAATTCCACCCATCATATTTACTAAAATGGGTACCATTTGGTGGACTCTCAAAGGCTAAACTTGGGGACCATTCGATCATGTACTTTTACCACACTACTGATTATCAAATGGAAGCAATATAGATGTCTTCTTACTAGGCTCAGAATATCACATCTAAAAAGAGGCTTGGGCTACACATGCTAGGTGAACAGAAAATATGTCTTCATGAGCCATCCGCGCTTGAATAGTGTTGATGTGGGAAAGTAGACTATTGGCTTTAGGAAATACAGATAGCATATATGCCATATGGAAATGTTTACGTACTAAATGATCAGTTTGTAAACACTATTTCAGGTACTTGTCTCATAACAACTTTAATGGAACAATACCTGATTCTCTGGGCAGTTTATCATCTCTTCAGGTCCTGTAAGTATCCACACAATTCTTATGCCATTGCTTGCAAAAAATTAATAGAAACAATTTTCATTGGACTAATTTCTGATTCTCCAGGAACTTTCATTGTTTAATGGTGATTTTTTGAAATGTTCTGCAGAGATTTATCTTGTAACAATTTAACAGGAAATATACCTGACTCTCTTGGACTTCTTTCATCGCTGCAAGTCTTGTAAGTTAAGGCATTCAACTTCTAATTCTATCATTGATAAATAATAAGAGTGCTGAAGAAACATTGTCTTGTTTTAGAAATTTGTCAGGAAACAATTTCAATGGATCTGTTCCTGATACCCTCCTCAAAAAGTCAGCTACAGGGTTACTTACACTCAGGTTTGTTTCTCCTCAATCTCATGTACTTGATTTACATCGCTAAAAGTTGTATTCTCATTCTCCCAGACTATATTACCTTTGTCCATTGAAACTATTCCAGATAAAAGGTTTCTCATAAGTTGGGGTCACAACGGCAATCTACAGTTCTAGCAGTGCACCATAGATTTTGTCTAGGGAAACTAAATAATGTGAAAGGGGTTGCACAGGCACACCCTTTAGCAGGGGAACTTGTTACTTGGCTCCTGAGCTAGCTCCTTGATATTGTCATGCGGCTCGAGTAAACCACTTATAGGTTTGACATCTAGCAACAGCAATCATTGCATCATGGAACAGAACGTAATTTGGTTCTATCAGCTTAACTTGAAAATTAGTGTGAGTCCACTGCTTGTTTATCATGGGAATCTATGACTCATCTTCCCAAATCAAGCTATGAGCTTTGATGCAACTTGTCTGGAAGGAGAATCAAGCCTAGATTACCCTAACTCATATACAAATGAGAGATAGCACCTCTTTCAAAAGCCAATGAGTGATGAGCCATCACTGGGACTGTTCATACATATCTATTTCTTTACCATCCACATCTATTTCATATGGGACTGCTCATTCATAAGTGAATTCCCCTCACCTTCTCCTTGATCCTTGAGTCGGGTTAATAAATAGAATTCCATCTTCTCCCTTGCCAAAAAAAAAAAAAATTTGATGGTTTAGAATTTAGATTATCTCTCATCCTACCACAATGTGAATAAATTATAGGAGGACATGTAATAAAGTTAGTAATTTAGTATGTGCATTGGTTATATGTACAAGATAACAGGGAAAGTTACTCCTATGAAATTATAAAAACAGTGTGCTTTCAGTCTTATCCGTATCAGTGGTATCAACTGTTACATAACGGTTCAACCAAGTAACATATAAACTCAACACAGAGGCAAAACCATTGACTTCTATTTTTTTATCACATTATTTGTGTCAGTACACTGACCTGTATGGGAAGTAAAGGTTGACTATTGCCTGATATCCCGGTCCCACACTGGTCTGGTTGATTATTGAAATCAGACCAAGATTTAAATACTTCAATTCCTGAGATCAATTCTTTTGCAGGAAAAACCAATAGAGACGAGGGGCAGGCTCTAGGAGGAGATAAGTAAAGCCATCTCTTATCCTAGTCCTGGCCAATTTTTGAAAATTATTTCACAGACCTGCCCTGTCCTCAGTTAAAGCTAGTCTAATTTGACTTGAATAGACCAGCTAAAACAACTGATGCACTACTAGTCCGATGTGAAGTTGTCATCTCTACTGACAACTAAGGATTGAAATTTTGTACCGTACCAAAATTTCGAGACTTATTCGGTACAGTATGGGTATGCCGAGCGGTATATTTCGGTATACCGCTCAATATATATGTATATATATATATATAATTATAAATTATATATATATATATATATATATATGTAAACCACCGGTTTACCTCTATGCGGGGCGACGTCGTCGAGGCAATGTTGCAGATAAAAAAAAAAATTTGCGACGTCGCCTGAGGCGATGTTGTGGATAAAAAAAATTTGCAGGTGATGTCGCCCAAGAAGAGAAGAAAAAAAAAATCTTCGCCTCTCTCCGCCCCGTGACGCCGATGCCTCTTCTCCCGCACGCAAATGAGAAGTCGCCAACAGATGAGGTGGAGAGCGGCAATCTCCAGGGTCTTCCTTTTTTTCCTATTTCTTTCTTCCCCTTCTCCCTCTTCTTTCTTCTCCCTCAATCACCGTCGATGATAACGTCTCAATCGACATTACCGCTCGGTAGCGGGCGGTTCGTGTACCGGTCTACTGACGGACTGGTACGTACTGCCTGGTACGGGCAGTATCATTCGGTATTGCAGACCTTGCTGACAACTAGCCTTGTTCATTGAATATATTGAATTTCTGAAGCTGTTGAAACTTGAAAATCACATGACAGGACATTGGACATGGGAAACCTCGGAAGACCAGCAAGGTGTTGGAACTTGAAAATGAAACAACAGGACACTAGACATGGAAAACCTTGGAAATATATTATTCTGCATATTAACCTGATCATGAACACAAAACAACCTTTGGACTGTCATGTGAATATTCAATTCATTGAAAATTACTTGTGGTGAAACTTTGAATTTAAACATTCTCCTCCAGTTTCATGTTTTTATTTTTTAGAGGTTAGATTGTTTGACACAGAAGAATGAATTGGACCCAGTGAGTTTTCCATGTTGCTTACCTCTATGCGGGGCGACGTCGTCGAGGCAATGTTGCAGATAAAAAAAAAAATTTGCGACGTCGCCTGAGGCGATGTTGTGGATAAAAAAAATTTGCAGGTGATGTCGCCCAAGAAGAGAAGAAAAAAAAAAAATTTGCGACGTCGCCTGAGGCGATGTTGTGGATAAAAAAAATTTGCAGGTGATGTCGCCCAAGAAGAGAAGAAAAAAAAAAAATTTGCGACGTCGCCTGAGGCGATGTTGTGGATAAAAAAAATTTGCAGGTGATGTCGCCCAAGAAGAGAAGAAAAAAAAAAAATTTGCGACGTCGCCTGAGGCGATGTTGTGGATAAAAAAAATTTGCAGGTGATGTCGCCCAAGAAGAGAAGAAAAAAAAAAAATTTGCGACGTCGCCTGAGGCGATGTTGTGGATAAAAAAAATTTGCAGGTGATGTCGCCCAAGAAGAGAAGAAAAAAAAATCTTCGCCTCTCTCCGCCCCGTGACGCCGATGCCTCTTCTAATTGAACATGAAATTTAAAATTTCCTGAAATGGCAGCTAATTCTCTGTTGCCCTTTCTAATCCATGAGCTTTGTACTAACAATTGAACACCGACAATACTCACTTACTCAGTACATTAACCTCACATGACAAGTTATCCATGTGACATCCTTAGAGACGGTAAAAAATGAAGTCAAAATTTAATGTAGTGGTTTGAAAGAAGGCTTGTATTCTTTCCTTTTTGCTGGATGGTGAAAGACTGATAGTGTAAAGGCTAGTTGAATTGTATGTGAACAGACACATTGTTAACTGAACTTGTAAGGTAGGAAATATATAGCTTTGTCAGAATGGTTGAGTGGGTGGGATGGTCTGTTCTACATATATTTAACTCAGGATAGGAGTTGCACTCAGCTAACTATATTTACTAATGACATGAGCAGTAATTGAAAAAGTTCTAATTAGAACTAGACCTTTTCTTATTATCTTTATGGAGCTTATATCAACTGGCAATCACTTCTAAAACTTCCTTGTGTCAGGGTTGACAAAGACGGCTGCACCAAAGTTCCTTCATCTTCAACAAAGCATAAAACACATGTAGTTGTGATTATTTCAGTAGTGTCTGGGCTGCTACTTCTAGTGGTGGTACTGATTGTCATCGTATGGAGCACCAGAAGGCTGAGAGGTAAATAATTTCAAGTGGAACTAAGCTTGATGTGTCACATCACTTCTTTCTTTTCTTAATTTGCATGGGACCAGAATAGTTAATACCTTGCATAATTTCTTCACAGTCAGGTTCTTATGCTGATAGTCAATTTCTTGTTCTTTTCTGATAGGTCGGGACTCCAATACCTTTGTGCCGCCACAAAGTGAGGATCACTTTCTGCAGAGAGATCATCAAGTTTCATTTGAGGGTCGGCAGTTTTACATACGCCGTTGGTAAACATAACGAATAATTCACAAGGGTCATTGGGAAAGGAGGTTTTGGCATGATCTATCATGGCTGCTTAGAAACTGGAAAGCCAGTTGCAATTAAGATGTGTTTTGTATCATCACCACAAGGAATGAAGGAATTTCTGGCTGAGGTAACCTTTTGAACTGTTTGAAACTTGAAAATGAAACAACAGGACACTAGACATGGAAAACCTTGGAAATATATTATTCTGCATATTAACCTGATCATGAACACAAAACAACCTTTTGGACTGTCATGTGAATATTCAATTCATTGAAAATTACTTGTGGTGAAACTTTGAATTTAAACATTCTCCTCCAGTTTCATGTTTTATTTTTTAGAGGTTAGATTGTTTGACACAGAAGAATGAATTGGACCCAGTGAGTTTTCCATGTTGCTTCATCCTGTGTCTGATGAAAGGAACATGAAATTTTGAAAAATTATTTCCTGAAATGGCAGCTAATTCTCTGTTGCCCTTTCTAATCCATGAGCTTTGTACTAACAATTGAACACCGACAATACTCACTTACTCAGTACATTAACCTCACATGACAAGTTATCCATGTGACATCCTTAGAGACGGTAAAAAATGAAGTCAAAATTTAATGTAGTGGTTTGAAAGAAGGCTTGTATTCTTTCCTTTTTGCTGGATGGTGAAAGACTGATAGTGTAAAGGCTAGTTGAATTGTATGTGAACAGACACATTGTTAACTGAACTTGTAAGGTAGGAAATATATAGCTTTGTCAGAATGGTTGAGTGGGTGGGATGGTCTGTTCTACATATATTTAACTCAGGATAGGAGTTGCACTCAGCTAACTATATTTACTAATGACATGAGCAGTAATTGAAAAAGTTCTAATTAGAACTAGACCTTTTCTTATTATCTTTATGGAGCTTATATCAACTGGCAATCACTTCTAAAACTTCCTTGTGTCAGGGTTGACAAAGACGGCTGCACCAAAGTTCCTTCATCTTCAACAAAGCATAAAACACATGTAGTTGTGATTATTTCAGTAGTGTCTGGGCTGCTACTTCTAGTGGTGGTACTGATTGTCATCGTATGGAGCACCAGAAGGCTGAGAGGTAAATAATTTCAAGTGGAACTAAGCTTGATGTGTCACATCACTTCTTTCTTTTCTTAATTTGCATGGGACCAGAATAGTTAATACCTTGCATAATTTCTTCACAGTCAGGTTCTTATGCTGATAGTCAATTTCTTGTTCTTTTCTGATAGGTCGGGACTCCAATACCTTTGTGCCGCCACAAAGTGAGGATCACTTTCTGCAGAGAGATCATCAAGTTTCATTTGAGGGTCGGCAGTTTACATACGCACAGTTGGTAAACATAACGAATAATTTCACAAGGGTCATTGGGAAAGGAGGTTTTGGCATGATCTATCATGGCTGCTTAGAAACTGGAAAGCCAGTTGCAATTAAGATGTGTTTTGTATCATCACCACAAGGAATGAAGGAATTTCTGGCTGAGGTAACCTTTTGAAATTTTAATTTTTAAAATAAGGATACAAGATGCAATGAATAAGGGTGAATTGAAATGTTAAGTGGAGATGGCAAGACAATTGTAGTCTATCCAGATGAAGGTTGATTATTAGTGCTTTATCCTATGTCAGCAATATGTCTTCTCTCTTGTGAGGTCTGGTGTTGGATTGTTACCTCGTATTTTTTTGTTGCCACTCAATAGAACAATTTATTCTCAGCTATCTTTTTTTGACAATGTATTGCACTTCATTCTGCAGGTCCAGAATTTGACGAGGATCTATCACAGGAATCTGGTTTCTCTTGTTGGTTATTGCATGGATGGGAATTGCCCAACACTTGTTTATGAATACATGAAGCAAGGAAGCCTTCAAGAACATCTACGAGGTTTAGTAACACTGAACATGAACACTGTTACAAGTATACCATAAGCCATTGTCTAATTCTTCTCCAAAGGCTTCATTGCTTTCCTATTAACATGAATTTTCTTTTTGTATTAATAATAATTTACAAAGAAATTCAAGAACTTGAATTTCAATTGTTTATAATTCACATTTGAATGTTCAACGATTTTAGGTCAGGAATCAGTAAAAATTTAGAATTAATATTTTAAATTGGTAGCCTATAGGGTGTATCAGGGTGCTTAAGGTTAAATAGGTACCATAACTCATTGCTTGAAAGCCATCAACTGAGGGAGACATCTGAGTTATATATGTTAAACAGCAGGACATTTTGAGTTTCAGGAGCAACTTCTCATCAGTTATTTCCCGTTGATTTGTTTAATTGCATGCTTAGAGTTCTTTTAATTTATGATCACCACAGGTATGGCAGGTCATTCTAGAGGCCTAAGTTGGGGGCAGCGGCTGCAAATTGCACTCGATGCTGCACAAGGTATGGGAGAATAATATATTTCTCATTCATCTATGTACTTGCCATTAGTATAAATATGTTAGTCTCTCTGTAACATTGTAGGGCTGGAATATTTGCACAGAGGATGCAAGCCTCCAATAATCCATAGAGACGTCAAGACAAGTAACATCCTCTTGAATGAAGAACTAGAGGCTAGAATAGCAGACTTTGGGTTATCCAAGTCTTTTCATAGTGATGAGCAGACCCATGTATCCACAGAGTCAGTGGTCGGCACTCCTGGATATATTGATCCTGAGTATGTCTTCTACACTTTTTGTTTTTTCACACTTGTTCTTTTTCAATAATTCACTTGGACATCTTGTTAAATGTACAATGTGCCAAAAAAAAAAAAAACAAGATAGCATATAAATACATTTACTATCATATATCTTTCTTACTGCACAATCTAATAAGCCTTGATATAATAATCTTGCAAGAATTAACCTTATCATATCAAATTAAATCTTATATGCTAATCAAAGCCATTATCAATTCCAGTTTGGGACTGATAGAAATAGCACGATTTGCAAATTTGACTTTTGATGCATTTGTCGTGTCCAACACATTACCAGAATTATCTTTTGCATGCAATATACGAGGCATACAATACATGTTCTTTTTACGTTCTTATTCTACACACCATAATTTTAGATTCACTTTGATATTGATTAGCACGACTCAACCCAATAGACCTATTTTATTTGACTGAGACTTTAAATTCTTTATTTATTCGTTTTTGATCCCTTAAAAGTCCCATAGTCAAGCAATCCTTCCTAAATGGATGACTAAGATTAAAGACCATTCAACATCTGTCTTCTTAACATTAGAAAAATCAGGTGGGAAACTTTGTTACATACTTTCATATCTTTAGAAACTATGAAGGGAAAATCCTCAACATATTTGTATAATACTTTTCTCCAAAGAATTTTAGATTGAAAATCTGCTGCATGATGCAGAAAATAGATCTAAGTTTGCCTTCTCAGATTTGTTGTATCATGTTCATTGGACTCACATGAGAAGAGAGAAATCAATCTTAAGATAGTATTTGATGCACCTCAAAGACTCAAACCATAGGCCAAACTATTTGTTGTGCATAATTTTAAGTTAATTTTGTTATACAAATTTTAAAATAATATTTTTTTTATAATAAATTAATTTCCTAACAATACCTACTGGTCTGGTAACATGGATAGACCAAGTGTATGACCACACTTCTCAAAATAGTTGAGTTCAAGCTTGGAACTAGGCTTATTTAATTTCTACAGACCAATCCCTTCTGGAATCTAAATATGGTTCTTCGATAAGAAAATCCTTCAAACAATATGATATATAAAGCATTCCAATTCACATGGATATGTATCTAACTCATGATGGAATATTTTAAGCCACCTAGTAGAATTTCCAACCTAAGACTACTTAAACTGCTGTTTCTAGTTGCCACTACCAATGAATTCTCTGCCTCCGACAACTGAGTTTGAACTTTGTTTTTCTTCCTTTTTTCATCATATCATGAGCAAAAAAATATCCAGAATTCACATGCTCTGTGTTTCATCCTTGGTGGAAAATATGGCAATAGTTTTCTCCATCCAATAAAATTTTGTTAAGAGCCTAGGGACTACAAATTACTTCTAGAACTAGATCCTATATGGCCCATATTTCTGGTTTCTCAAGATGATGATGTGATGCTCTTTTTGATGTTTTTGAACTTTCAGTTTCCATATTATCATTTGTTGTCAAAATGCAGACAATTATTGTGCAGTAGTATTGTATTCAACTGCAGATGAGAAACTTTTTGTGGATTAAAATTAAGCAGTCATCATCATGTTTTATGTTTCATTAGGTACCATCAAACTTACCAACTCACAGAGAAGAGCGATGTGTATAGCTTTGGTGTAGTTCTACTGGAGCTAATCACAGGCAGACCTCCACTTGTGCCTCGTTCAGGAAATACTCACATTGTGCAGTGGATCACCCCGCACCTTTCAAGGGGGAGCATAGATGATATTGTCGATGAAAGTCTACGAGGAGAATATGATCCCACTTGTGTGTGGAAGATCCTGGATCTAGCGATCAGGTGCACAGCAAATAAAGGCAGCCAGAGGCCAACGATGTTTGAAGTCGTGATGCAGCTGAGAAGCTGCTTGGAGCTAGTAATTGAATCTGACAAGTGCAAGAACGAGAACGTATACAGTGAAGACTTCAATGTAGACCAAGAAAGTGCATTTGACATAGGAACGAACATGCCGGGACCAACTCTTCCTACCAGATAACTCTTATCACATGTCCCCTTATTCGAGTATCCTGTGTCCAGGTAAGATGTGTTGAATGCAATTATTGGCACTGATACCACATCTAAAATAGAGAGAGAGAGAGAGAGAGAGATTGTAAGCGTGAAGAAACTGATCAAGTTTGCAGTGAAAGAGGTCGAATTTGGATGTTCATCTTGGTGATGCTTGCACCCTGCTATAAATACAAAACTTGGTATAGTTTTATCCGTGTATCTTTGTATCTCTTTGTTACATTTCGTGCTCATGGTGTTATTACTCAATCATTTATATCAATGAGTGCTTTCTTTCTTTCTTTTTCGGCAATAATGGGACATTATGTTGTAGTTCAGTGTCCAAAAACTGAAAAGATGACTTCTTTAGCACCTGCTCCAATCTGGTTTTACAGTGTTACTGTTTCGTCAGATACCAATGAATGTGTGCAGCTCTTCTGTTGTTCTCTTGAAGCTGATCATGGGCAGGCCTTCGATTGTGCCTGGAACATGTAACAATCACTCGATTCAATGGATTAAAACATCTGCATATTCTGCAATAAATTTAGATTTGGCACAATCTTCGTCTACAATTGGCAATAAATTTAGATTTGGCATTTGTATATAGTCAATGTTTTTTTGTCAAGAACAAATTTGAAGAAATCAGTCCCCCAGCTTTTAATCAACTGTCACAATGCACAACAACACAATTCCAGCAATGCAGAAGACCACTTCTTTTTATAAAAGATTAAGGGTCATCTGTAGATGCAAGAAATACAGAAGAAAAAGGAGTAACATGTTTCCTCTCAACAAGACTCTTACCTCCATTTGGAACTATAATATAGAGAACTGGATGACACTTGCATTTCCTTCTTCAGATGTCACCCTCGTTTATATGCATAGAGAAATTAGTAACCACCACAACAGTATTTTTATTGTTATCTCATGCTTGAAAAGATCAGTGACTGAGTAGAAGAAATATGTCCTCACTCTGCCTTTTCATGAAGCTAAGTAGTTTAGAGTAAATGCAGTAGCATTTTGTTGGGCTGCAAAGAGTTCTATGGCACCAAGGAAATCCTGGTTCTCTTCATGTAACTTGGAAATCGAGCAAGGAGAATGCAACCCATCATCCACAACTGTCTTCCACCAGAGTTTTCTTTGCTCACTGTTAGAGAGAGGGCCACTGGGGATGAGCAATTCTCGGGGATAGAGATCTGTGATACTTAGGTCTGTACTCTTTGGCAAAATACAACCTAATCTCATTGTTGCAGAAAGGAAAGAAGAAAAGATCTTATTGACCACATAAGTTTTGGAAGTGTTGGTAAAATGTAACAATGTCAGAAGCACAAATTGCCACAGATTTACACAGATAAAACAATATCATGTTTCTCTTTAAACCAGAGCTGGCACCACCAGAGGAACTGCAAGTTCTCTCTCCTGCTTAGTTGCAGTAATAGTACTACTGATAGATAAATGTGAAGAGTTATAATGGATAAGTGAGTTTAGCAATTCAAAAAATAACAAAAAAAGGAACCAAAGTAAATTTACATATCCAGTAATATGTTCAGACATTTTATACATTAACCAACACAATCAAAGACACACCATGCAGGCACCTAAACTAATAAGGCATACACTAAAGGAATAATGACTAGGTGCAAACCATGAGTTTAACCAGCTTTGCATCGATAACCATCTTTGGCTTTAATCTCCCAAGATCTCAATTTCAAGAACTTGTTATGCAGCAAAAGAGTTGTACAACCACGATGAAGCTTGATTTTGTGGTTCTGAAGTCAGGCCAGTGAGTGGCAGAACTCAAAACCATTGCCATGCATAAAAATACTAGCCAACATGAATGTTGCTGGACTTCTTTCGAGGACTCTATTCAACATATCTCATCTAAACCCACACATAGTATTACTTAGCAGAAATAACTGCGATGGATTTACCTGGCAGAAGGACCAAATGGTCCTATATCAGATGCAGTTTCTTGGCTTACATTAAAGCCTTTACTATATATGTTCTCGCTCTTGTAAGAATCAATCTCTTGCTCCAAGCAGCTCTTCAGCAGCATCACTACTTCGAACATTGTTGGTCTCTGGCTGCCTTTATCTGCTGTGCACTTGAGAGCTAATTCCAGGATCTTCCATGCAGAAGTAGGGTCGTATTTTCCTTGTAGATTTTCATCAACAATTTCATCTATGTTCCCCGAGGAAAGACTTGGGGCGATCCACTGCATGATGTGAATGTTTCCCGGACCGGGCACAATCGGAGGTCTTCCTGTGATAAGCTCCAACAGAACTATACCAAAGCTATACACATCACTCTTGTCGGTGAGTTGGTAAGTTCGATGGTACCTAAAGAAGCATTAACATGATAATTCTAGTCATTTATGATCCACAAAGGACTAGTAATGCCTCTACAGCCAAGTACAATAAAGCATGGAAAGTTTAAGAACTTAAAAAAGAGCATCAAATTGTCATCTTGAGAAACCAGTATAGTAGACCATACATGATTCATTTTAAGGCCAAGGAGTAATAATTTACAGTGCCATAGTCCTCAGCAATATTGTTTCGGTGGAGTCTAGACTTTCCTAGTAAGGTTTAAATGAAGAGCACATGTGCTACAGATGAATTTTTCTTATGATCTAGTTAGAAAAGTAATTTATTACCAAATATATTCTTCCACAAGTTACAAAAAATTCTTTCTAGATTATTATACAAATGGGCCAGCTAGATTGGTTGGTGACAGGAAGATACGGGAAGTAAATAGATTTATTTGATGTCTCATTTATTTTGTACATTGTCCATTTGACAAAGAGACATATGAATGAATTACCTGAAGAGGTTAGGGTGAGAAGAAAAGGGTATAGAAGACATACTCAGGATCGATATATCCAGGGGTGCCAACCACCATCTTCGTGGACACGTGGGTTTGGTCATCAGAATGGAAAGACTTGGATAACCCAAAATCTGCTATTCTAGCCTCTAGTCCTTCACTCAAGAGAATGTTGCTGGTCTTGATATCTCTATGGATTATTGGAGGTCTGCATCCTTTATGCATATATTCCAGTCCTACAATGTTAAAAATAGATTGAAATTATAAAAGAAAAGATCATATATCGAAGACAGGTAGAAAGACCAATGGGGGATATTATATCCTCCCAAACCTTGTGCAGCGTCAAGTGCAATTCGCAGTCGTTGACCCCAGTTCAAGGCTTTAGCACGACCAGCCTTATCTGACAATTATAAAGAAATTTCATTAATGCAATTTAACAAAAGATCAACAAGAAATAACCAAAGAAATTACTTCGCTTCAAATTTCCAACTAGATATCTCTCTCAAAAGAAGGATCTTTAGTTATGAGTCATGAGAATATCTAATCTTCAATACTCTGATACAAGCCATTGGCCACCAAATCAAGGTATTACTTCTAAAAAAATTACAGCTTCCTAATTGAACATTAGAATGTGAATGATATACAACATAAAATTTAACTAACATTGTAACAATTCTCCATCCTTAATATTATATATTTTCCTAAATTATTTTTCCATTATTATTCACAAAAAGAAAATTCCATATTAAGCATTTGGAGAAGAATTAAACAAGGGTCCACCAATTTAGAATTGGTTTAGAGAAGAGAAGCAACAGTGCTAAAGTTCAGCATTCTTAAACCTTGTAGATTTTCATGAAGACTTCCTCGCTGCATATATTCATAAACAAGAGCTAGGCAATTTTTATCGACGCAATAACCAACCAGTGAAACCAGATTCCTATGGTATATTTTTGTCAAGTTCTGAGCCTGCAGAATAAAGTGAAAATATTGTCAAAAAGATTTCAGAGAAGAAAATTGCTGTATGGCGAGCAACAACAAGCTATTAAAAGGTTGTAATCTCATATCAAACGTCACAAGATAGAGAACAAATTGCAAACAGAGGATAAAAAGAACCTACAACAATCAACTTTCTGTTAAAAAAGAGTTGGCCGACCATCTCATCTTGGTTAGCATTCATACCAATCCTTTCAATTCAGGAGTAGCAACCACTCTTTTCAAGTTATCTAGTATTCTTATTTGAAGGTCTACTAAGATTTCATGAGCTTACCTCAGCCAGAAATTCCATCATGCCCTGTTGTGATGATAGAGAACGCATCTTGATTGCAACTTGCTTTCCCGTTTCTAAGCAGCCATGATACACCATGCCAAAACCTCCTTTCCCCATGACCCTTGAAAAATTATTTGTGATGTTCTCCAACTCCTTGTATGTAAATTTTCGACTCTCAAATAGAACTTGTTGCTTGGTACTGTCAGGTCTCTGCTGAGATTGATCAACACATGGCTGTACAGAGTCATCAGAGGCCCGACCTATCAGAGAAGAAAAAATTTGATTATCAGCACATAAATCTGTAAGTGAATAAATTATGCATGTTATTCACTAGTCTAATGCTAGGCAAACTAGTAAAAATATTGTATTATATAACAAGCCTTTTTTTTTCCTCTTTAGAGTATTTACCTTGCAGCTTTCTGGATCTCCTCACAATGAAGACCACTACCGCCACTAGAAGTAGCAGTGCGCCAACTACTGAAGGAATCAGAATGATAGGGGTCTTAGTCTTCTTATTGTCACTAGTAGGCACTGGTGAAGGCACAATGGTACAATCGATTTTGTCATGTCTGACATCAAGAAAGTTTAAGGTATTATCAGCTGACTCAGCACCAAAAAGCTAGTAAGAAAGCAATAATAAGAACTTATTCAGATGCATTTCATGCCATTAGTTAAGATCTAGAAGACAACAAATTTATACAACAGTAATCACAAGAATCATTATGCTCAAATTCACAATTAGAAAACAATCTACACCACCTGAATCATTCTGATGGTTCACGTCGGACCAATTCGACTATAGCATTTTACTATCAGTGCGTCACCAACTTGCAGAAGGGTCTTAGTCTTCTTATTGTCACTAGTAGGCACTGGTGAAGGCACAATGGTACAATCGATTTTGTCATGTCTGACATCAAGAAAGTTTAAGGTATTATCAGCTGACTCAGCACCAAAAAGCTAGTAAGAAAGCAATAATAAGAACTTATTCAGATGCATTTCATGCCATTAGTTAAGATCTAGAAGACAACAAATTTATACAACAGTAATCACAAGAATCATTATGCTCAAATTCACAATTAGAAAACAATCTACACCACCTGAATCATTCTGATGGTTCACTCGGACACAATTCGACTATAGCATTTTTACTATCAGTGCTTCACCAACTTGCAGAAGAGAACACACTAGATTTTGTTGAATAATGACATTGTATGAAAAAGATTTCAAGTTTTTATAAATTTAATTTTTATATTACAAAATTTCTGTGCAGTTTCTACTTAGCCTAGCCTGTCTTTGTGTGTTTTCATGCTAGCTTTCATGCACAAAACTGTCAAATCTGACATGTGGACATTTCAGTTGGTATTACTTGATACTTCAAGATAGAAAGCATGGAGACAATGAGGGGCAGGCTCTGGGAGCTGGGAGGAGATAAGTAAAGTCATCTCTAACCCTAGTCCTGACCAAATTTTTGAAAATTATGTCACAGACCTGCCCTGTCCTCAGTCAAAGCTAGTCAAATTTCTATGCGGGCACAATGTTGGTATGCCAGCAAAAATTAAGTCCCGCCTAAATGGGATTCCAATAGACACATCAATGGTGCACTGCCAGAGAAGTAGATCACCACTAATGTCATCCCAACTGACGAGGCACCTCTTTTTCTGAAAATCTTGGTTTTTTGATGGATTACATACTTTCCCATGGACAAAAATACTGTAGTCTGTGAGAACAAGAATACAATCAGTAGTGATGCAAACCCAGTACATGAGCTTGAGGAAAAACAAACCTGAATGTAATTAACCCAACATCTGACTTTTTGCGGAGATTATCAGGAACGTATGCATTAAAATTGTTTCCTGACAAATTTCTAAAACAAGGCAAAATGCTTCTTCAGTAGTCTTCTTACTTATCCATGATCTGAACCAAAAGTAGAATGCTTAACTTACAGGACTTGGAGCGATGAAAGGTATCCAAGAGAATCAGGTATAGTTCCTGTTAAATTATTACAAGACAAATCTCTGCAATATAACATGCAAAAAATCAATCACCACTAAGCAGAAAAAGTTCCTTAAGAATCAGGAACAAATCCAGTGAAACTTCTGTTGTCAAATTTTTTGCAAGCAAAGGCATAAACTTCTGATATTAGGCTTGTTTATGTGGAGTCTAAACTCAATCAAAAGTTTGATGCGGCCACTTACAGGACCTGAAGAGCTGATAAACTGCCAAGAGAATCAGGTATTGGCCCATTAAGCTTGTTATGAGACAAGTACCTGGAAAAGCGATTACATGCTGATCATTTAGAACTCGAAAAATTCTTCATGGCACCTATGCTCTCTGTATTTATAAAGTCAATAATCTACTTTTCATCATCAATATATGATCAAAGCAAATGAATGAAGAGCAAATTTCACAGATTGATAATATAACACCATTTAACCCGACTGACTCATATGAATGGATCACCCATGCCTCCTCTTTAATTGTGATATTGTGATATTCTGAGCCATATAAGCAGAAGACACCTGTACTGCTTCAAAATTTTGATTGAATTGTCCAAATGGCTACCCGTTGCAGTAAATATGATGGCTAGAATTGAAGTAAACAATTGTGAAACAAAAAAATCTTGCAATGCTCAAACATGCTTGGCAGACATATACCTCTAAAATCCTGTTGGTGTTTGCAAAGTTGCATTTGCATCATTTAGAGTGACCTAAACTCAGAGTTAAACAATTTTAAAACCATATTTCTCTTAAGTGCATCAAACTTGTATTGCCTGTAACAATTTCTTGACAAATATAATACTGTAACTGGCCTCAAATTTCCCATCTTTAGTGCACAAACAGAATAAAAATCTCCAGTAAGCACTCCAAGCTTTATGTTTAAGTCACCATTTAATGGAGAGACGGAAAAAAGAGAACTGTGATCATGGCGAGACAACTTATCTTAATTACTTTTAACTTGAACAGTTAGGACACAGATTTATGTATTGTCCGTTGGACATTGCTATCCGTGACATTTGTGATCATATTAAGAACATTTTTCTTAATTTTTATATCAATTGTCTTGTTCAACATTGTCGACAAGAAAAAAAGACCATAGGAGAACAAGCAATCTGGACTCGATATATTTCAAGAAATTGTAGTCAGAATTACCTGCTCAGATAAAGAGGGATAAAAGCAAGTTGCACTTACAGAGACTTGATATCTTTCAGCATTGCAAAAGATCTGGATATTTCACCAGTCAATCCCCCTGAAGACAAATTTCTGCAAAAATGTTGGATTTTACAAATTACATTTCTGGTAGAAGTTATGATAATGTCTTCAAGATTTCCAAAAAATAAATTTCTTTTCTGCCTCTTTGAAGTGCTTGTGATTTTTTTTTTTTTTTCAAATACTTACACACTTGTGATTCTTGGATAATCAGGACTATAAACACAGTTTAGGCCGTCCCAAGTATATGATTTTGGAGCACATGGATCACCCATCCAATTTCTCTTTATTTGATATTGCAATTTGATTTCTTCCATGGCATCAACTAGCATCCAGAAAATCCAAGAGTAACATACATCAGCGTGTACTTTGAACATAACCTTTTCTTTCAGTAACAAGTAGTCAATAAGTAAATAAAAAAGTCAAATTGCTTTGAGGCATGTCCGATCATAGCATTGAGAGAGCAAACGGAAGCATCATTATTGAGTTGTAAAAACTAGTAACATACTTATGATTGGCATCACATATATGTCCAAGCATCCACATGGATCAGTATATACCACATCATTATTTTCTTATCGTTATATAAGGCGGTGCTGCTAGTAAGTTATATATGAAAGCAACCAAAATTTCTAAATCCAGACTCCCATCATTTATATTCAAACACTTGTGTGGTGGCTTCTGGACTGGCTACTTGTGCCAAGCACAATGTATGGAACTTAAATTAAACAGGGAGTTAATTTTACTTTTGGAACTGAAATTATGAATTCTGATGCCGCATCAAATTTTGATTATAACCAACCGCATGAAAACAAGTTATCAGAAGCGGCAGAATTTAGTGATTCATATTCTAACAGGTTTAACTAATTAAAAGTAAGAGGTTTTTTTTTTCTCCTATTAGAACTAAAACCTGTTATATAGAAACGTGGCAGTTCATAATCAGCACATCAGGAAAAGGGGGGAAAAAAGGAGTTGCGCCCATGTTCATTGCTAAATGATCTCTAATCATTTTTATTCAGAAAAACAAAAACCGAAGCCTCTTTCTTGACATCGGTTTGCCTGTGCATGTTGCTGGAGATTGGAAATTTGACTGCATTCTCGATACGAGAACAATGATAAAGCTTTAATTTCTTGAAGGTGAAGGATAGGGCGAGAGAGCTGAGACGTCTTACCATCTCCAGAGTCGGTGGCGGCTTGGGTGAGGTGCATCAGAGAGTATACCTCGAAGGCGTTGATGATGGGGGGGAGGGTGGAGTTGCTCGTGGCGTCGAGAACGTATTGGTATCGAGAATAGCCTTCGAATGGCTCGGTGTTGTATATGTAGCCATAAGAAAGGTAAGGCGGGGTATACCAACTAAATCTGGTCTCGCCATTCCGGGTGATGTTGAACACCCTGGTCGCGTTGCCCGTCAGCGCCTGGAGTTCGGTGAAGTAGAGGACGTGGTACAGCTTGTCGTCTGGGGAGGCGGCGTCCAAGGAGAAGTCCAGCTGCCGGCCAGTAGCCGGAGTCACCGCGGTCTGCAGAACTGTGATAGGCGGCTCGAATAAATCGTCGGCATTGTCCACCTTCAAATCGGTTGACAAGGTAACCCAGGAAGGATCGTTGGAGGGGTTCCAAACGCGATCGTAAGGGTCGTCGGGAAACCTGTTTCGAGGGTCCAAAGGGGAATTAGATTATTAAATGGCTGCAGCTAAGTTAATTAATTAATTAAGCCTCCTAATCATAATGTGTTTTAATTCCAAAGACTTGTCAACCTCTCTAAGCTATCTTTGGGGCTCTGCGTGATCTCTGTTCCTCCTCCTTTCTTTCTTACATCTAAAGCATTAGATTAACCTGTATATATTATATTAGTTCTTAGATCTTTGAGTTGACTTACTACTGATCAAACGGTTAAAAAAATTTTATTATTATCTTTTTTAAAAAATAATTAAAAATTGGATGTATAACTATTAATTATAATGAGTATAATGGACATTAAAAAATTGATATAAAGATAAAATTATAAAATTTCTAATCAAACTCTAAATGACTATACCAAGTTAATAAGTTTTAAATGTAAGTAAGAATTTAACCACTATATCATAAATTTTATTTATATATATTTTTTATCATATTTAATCAATCAAAAATTATTGATTTTAATTTTTTTAATTAAAAATAGAAATTAGATTTTGGTTGGTTCGGTTTAGAATCGACAAACTATTGGGCTCAAGATAAATTTAAACCCCCCCTATTTCATATGGTAAAAGATAAATTTCCAATACCTCACGTTGTCGGATGCTCCCATGTCGCGCCGAGTGACGAGAACCACAGACTGCGATGCATTCACGTATTCCCCGTAAAGACCGTTCCTGAGTGGCCTCAGCTCCAAGGAAGATATAAAAGGAGTTCCACTCCCTGTGTTGATCAAACAAACGGATGTGAGATTAGCAGTCGCATAGCTCAAAGCCTCCACCGTATAGATGGCAGATGGATCGGAGATGATGATCGTCTTCCAATAATTGACTCCGATGTGCAGATCAAACTTTGTGGGCAGGTTATTCTTGCCATCGTAGTTCCCGTGCATGAAGGTAGCTCTCACCAGATACGCACGGTTCTGAGACACATTCTTTAACCTATAGCAGTTCCGCAGTCCATCCGGAAAGCTTCTGAGGTTTAATTCTCTTGTTGGAACGGTGGAGTTGATGTGCTCCGATGAAATATCGAAGTTTGAGCCTGCACTAATAAACTGGTCATCCGAGACGTAGCTTATTTTTGTAATAGGGTCCAAATATTTGGAATTGGCGTTGCCACAGTCGATGCTGATGAATCCTGCAAAAGATGATAATTCGATTTGCGCTCCATTCAGTGTTATTTTATTTGAGTTTGGGAGTTAATTTAGATTAATGTTTTCAAGTAGTAGATCTTGTCGGATGTTATTAGAAGTATCTATTTAGATATTAAATATTTTTTATTGAAAAGATAGAAACTGGATAAACGTTTTAGTAAAAAGAGGGACATGATCTTTTCTGATATTGTGATAAATGGTCCTAATTGAATGAATTATCATAAACCTCAAAACTTTGAAGTCATAAAGAATTCCATTCGGTTCTAACTGATGCCAAAAGGTCCGAGGAACACAGAAAGGTCATGTAATTAATAGTTCACCCCACCGACGGACAGAGATAAGAGTTCAGAAGAACCTCCACCAGCTTAGTTTGCCAGCATCCATCGAGTTAATAGATCGAAGAGAGAAATTTACATACCCGCAGTACTCGGCTGCTGGCTGTTGACCAGAGCGAGCATAAGCGACAAGGCGAACAGAAGAAGGAAGCGATCCAACATCTCCTCCGCTGCACTGCACCAAATCTTTGCACCCTCGCCGAGGTGATGGGAAAACGTGCCACGTATAAGAAGGCAGCGAAGGAACGACGACTCTGCACTCCAATATCAGGTCAACCGACCTTTAGAAACCATCGACGACGGTGCACAGAGCACGTCTTGATGGTGGATGCGCGTGCCCGTGGGACGTTTGCCTACTTCACGGTGATTGGGAAATTGCATTCGATAGATCAGGTGATGTTGGGAGCGACTGAGTTCTGGGGTGGTTGTGTGGTCGAGTCGGACTCCCAAGTAAGGTGTGCATGGAACATGAATTGGCCGATCACGTATGGAGAAGTTATTATAGTGAAGTCTACGGCTGTCGAGAGGGAGAAAGCATGCAATCGCAACTGGCATCATCCAAGTTGATGTCCTTCCGGATAATATATACTTTGGAATCCATTGAAGTCGACGGCAAAAATAATGGAATGGCGTCCAAAACCAGCGTTGTCTACGGGTTGAAGGAGTCAGCCTGAGTTCATCCAATACCAATATTCTATTATCAGAATATGTCAAATGGAAACAGTACACTAATAATTTAACTAAGAGAGTGTGGAGCCCGCCTTCACCTATTGCTTGCTATATCCAAATAATCATTTTTGTATACTTATAAATGTTCTTGATTTTCTCTCTATTTAGTATAGAAAGGATCGAGAAAAAAATAGTTGTTCAGAAATTTTGAGTCTAGATTTAAGTTAACAAATATTTTTATATATTTTTTAATAATAAAAATTTTAATTTTCTTCATGAACATAAATAAAAAATATCGAACCATATAAAATTCTGTGGAATGTTTGGTTTGGTTTGTACCTTTGCTTGTTAGATGACTCCACTTAATTTATGGGTCAACAAGAATCATTAATTCGTGGGTAAGATATTTCATTCAGAATGAAGTCACGGCCTTACCTCTCACATTATGTCCACTTTGGACTTGAATCCGTCAAGCAACTGTTGCGCAAACCATTATTAACATTGTTGTCCGCATCATACAAGTCCACAATGATTTAAATACTGGTTTAGACTTTTGATTCTTGCTTCCCTGAATGCATTTCTCACATCAATGTGACAAGCATTGACGTACAGAATGGTTAATGGTACACCGAAATGAGACGAGAAGGAGACAGTGTTTATGCTCCGAACAGTTGCACTAGGATCAAGGAGCAGCAGTACCACTCAAATCCAATTGCTATAGCCAACACAAACTTAGCTCCGCTTTGTTTCAACAACTGGATTGGACAGATCTTAACCTTTCCCCATGACCCTCCCTCCGGATCTGGTGGGGAGAAGGGAGAGTTCATTAGCCAAGAGTCAAACGGAACACTAAACTGATGTAGCACCGAGTTCGCTCGTATATCGTTGCATGGAAAAGCACATTACGTGTAAAAGTTCACCTCAGTCTTGCTCTCCGGATCGGCACACGTAACACTTGGGTGTTGATGTCTGGCTACTTGGAATCTTGATTCATAGCTCACATTCTCGACTTTGATATGCATCGATCAAGTCGACTGCATCAAACTTCGTCATAATATCGATTCGTGCAGTTCGTGCACGGGTGGAGTTTATGATGGTGAAGAGATCATGGTGTTGCCATTATCTTTTCTATGATATATATGAAGGCCATACATACAGGAGGTTCTCTTTCTCTCTTGTGACAATAAGCTTACCGAAATATTCATTTCAAAATGCAAGAAAAGCTTTAGGAGGAACGGAAGTTATCGATTTCTTCGAACAGATCAAATTCCAATAGTAATGCATGCATGCATGCATGCATGATATGCAAACACAACAAATATCACTGTGGAGAACTATGCGAATCATGGGCCGAACCAATGACTCGTGCCGAGGATCATGCATCTATCTCTATTCAAAGGTTTATACATGGCTCTATTCGATGCAATATCTCATTTCTTTACATATTTTCATGGCGTCTTTTCACGTAAGAGGATTAAATTAAGTTTATCGTTTGACATGGATCTCCATAAATCGTGATTTGAAATCGACGTTAGCTTCTAGCTAGCTTGTGCAAAATTAAAGACCATGGGTGATGATCGACTTATTCAGTGGCATCGAAGACTCTTAGTTACCAGACTTTTCTTCTAAGGACTCTTGTGATGTACTCGTGTTCCGATCCTTACTTTCATCCAAAGATAAAATCGCCCATTAGAACGGTGGTATCAAACAAATGATGTACCTAATTGTCTTAATCATGAAGAATAGTCAGTAAGAGAAGCTGCCTTCCAAGCCCTAACAACTTTTACGTAGCCATTACAGCGTGCTGTGTGTATGGATGGACTTGACACCATACCCCGCCCGGACCCTATCTGAATCGCCACTTTTTTTCTGGGAGATAAATCACTGTAGCTACAAAGAAAACAAACATTTCCTTGTAGCTGCAATCAACAGATGGATGGTCCAAGTTACCCGTGCCGTGGTTTACCATTCACATCGAAGAGGGCATGCAGGTCCACTCGAGGGTTTGGACTTTGGTTCAAGCAAGTGGGAGGACCAGCGCAAACACGTACCTTCTCCCATGAAGCCCGTCTTCTGTGCACACAGAAACCTCCACCAAAACCATGGTTTCCTTGCCGAAGGACAGCCTCATGGTACCCCCCCACTTCATTGCCTCTCTCTCTCTCTCTTTTCCTTTTCCTTTAATTATCGCCACCTTAAAAGAAACCAAGTACTCCTCTCCCGTCCTTTTCTTTGCTCTGCACTCCACGGCACGTCGCCCATGTTCTTCTACCTTTGCATCAAAACATCGTACCGGTCACTGATTACCGACGATTAATCTTATTTCCTAATCCGCACCGATGGCGTTCGTGATCACAGCTGTGTCGGCTTTTCTTCTCCATTCTCATCCGTTTGCTGCAGCAGTTAATGGTTCGCTTTCGCCCATGGTTAGTGTTTCTTCCGCCACTTGATTCGCACTTGCTTGCCACGTTATATTGTAGAATAAATACCTGCATATTAATCCATTCATGGATTCAGCAAAGCGATAGAGGAGAAGAATTTGATGTCAAGCAAAGTGATGCTTGATGATGAACAAGACTGTCTCGCCAAAGACCAGCAGCGCCATAGGATGAATGCGTGGTTTTGTATTACCAGCACCAGCCCACCTTTTGATTCCATCTTTCATTCCCAGGGGTTTCAGGTTGGCTGCTCCATCCGCATCATGGATGTTGATGTCCAACTCTTTTAATAATTGTTTTCTCAAAAAGCAGCCAGCAGCCACCAGTCAACTACAATCTGTATCTCTCAATCCATTGCTTTTCGTACCTGTCTTTTATGTGTCTTGCTTTTCCTTTTAATTATTTTGTCTTGAACAGGTGATGGTGATCCAGTCTCAAACAAAGCGACTCTCTCCGTTTCAAACTGCTCACAAACTCGATCTCATCATCATCATCATCAGAATAATAAGAAGAAAAAGAAGAAGAAGAAGATCTGCAAATGACAAAGGACACCTCTGGATTGAGATCCAAACCAAACATTGGCACAAGTTAAATCCAAAAACATCTGTGAAATAAAAACAACAAAGGAAGAGAGTTTCTGCAAGTAGATTTCAACAAAAAATATATATCTTTTCCTTCACATTTTTCGCATACATTCACAATCTTCTTCTTTCTTATTTATGAGCAAATGTTGACACAAGTGTCAAAGGCAATCTTCTGCTTTAATCCTTCACCAGTTCCGATACCCAATTCAAATCCGGCACCGCCTCTTCCTCCTCCCTCCTTTTAGCGGCCTCTTCCTCCCTCGTCCCGGGAGTCACCGGAGCGCTCCCGAAGGCCGATAGGAACCCCATGCCCCTTCGCGTCCCGAACGGTGGCGCCGAGCTCACCTTGCTCAGCTGTAGCTTCCTCATTGCCTTCACCACCTCGTCCACCCCCACCGGAGACACCGGAGGGGAAGAGCCATCCGAAGGCGGCGACATGGGAGCCGGTGCTAGAGTGGACGTCGGTGACAACGTCATCCTCGCGCCGTCCTTGCCCGGCGACGTCGGGCTCGGGGGCAGCACCACGCGCAGCTGCATAGGGGAGTGCGCGAAGAAGCAGACGCGGCGGCGGCAGGCAGCGCCATCCTTGCAGGGCTGGGTGCGGTAGCGTGCAGGGTGGAGCCAGGTCTCGAACACGCCGTGAGCGAGCTCGCAGGCGTCGCCGCGGCGGCAACCCCCGCCCCGGCGAAAGTCCGGGCAGGGAGTGCCGGAGTAGTGGAAGCGCCGGGGGTCGCGCCGCCGAGCCTTCTCGCCCTGGTGGGCGTAAGGGCACTCGGTCCAGTCGTGCGACCGCCCCCGGGGGCACCGCCGCACCTTGAACTCGTACATGCGGAACTCGTCGCAGGAGTACGCCTCGGCGGTAGCTGCCGACGAGGGGTCGTTGTTGCATGGGAGGAAGCGCTGCAGCGCGGCGAGCGCCGCCTCGCCGAGGAGGTGCGGCGGTAGGTCACAGGACAGGCCAGCGACGCCGCTTACGGGGAGGGCGGAGTACTGCTGCATCACGAGGGTCGGATACTCCGCAAAATGCCAAGGGGGGACGTGGACGGTCGGATCGCAGTGAGTTCGCTCACCGGGCACCATGGGAAGCCCTCTGCTCCTCTTCTTCTTATGCTGCTGCCGATGCTTTGGCGTTGGGGGGTGAATTCACATGGCATTTAAAGCTTGCCGGGGGAGTGGGTCGTATTGACAATAAATTGGTGGCGGATGCGTTCATTTTATTTATAATGTAATAAAAGTGAAAGCGAGGAGGTTTTTAAATTAATAAAATGAAGGGCAAAACGGACGCCGGTTGGATTGCTGTAGGCGGTGACTTCCATGGGGATTACCGGCAGTGAAGATACCCAAACCCGGACGACATGTGCGGCAGACGACGTTTACGTTGACACGTGGACTAAGAATTTGCCAGATCTAAATTACAAAACTTGTTATTATTATTATTATTATTATTAAAAGGGAAATTATTTATATGTTTGGGATAAAATTACACCTCCATTTGTTTCCGGCGAATAGGCAGCCCCAAGTATTATAATGCTAATGATGACACCATGGGCTTCCTCGGGAGAGTGACAGAACAGAACAGAACAGGTTCGTTCCTCGTCTCCGACCTCACCGAAGTAGAATTAGATTATTAGAATTATGATGTCCTTTTTTTTTCTTTTTTTTTTTGTTGATGGAGTAGAATTAGGTGCCTTGCTTATCCTACTACATCGACATCGACCAGCGTTCCACCCACCAACCAATACTGTGGACGGTGACGGAGGACTTGGGGTTTCAGCTACTGTGTTTGTGGATAAGAGCTAAGACGTGGGCTACATGTGCAGTCCAACCCACGCAAAAGGACATCGAAGCCGATCGATTGGAATTTTCGTCTTTTTTATGAGGGGGTTTTAAGCTGCTGGTATATTATGATAAGGTCGACAATTAGACCATTACATAATTAACCCGTCATCAGCCATATGACGTTAACACGGTGGTGCCCAAGTGTGGAGATCGTAGAGCCGCACTGTAAAGACGACACATCGGCAGGGCTATGCTACGTTTAGATCGGATGATGATTTGGTTTGAACCGGAATCGAATTGGATCTATCATACTTTGATATTAGGTTTAGTAGCTCGGAAGAAGAAACACAATTTTGTTCATATTCTATCGCCAAATGTCATGACATGATCTTCTGTTATGATTTCAGAATATTTACCACATTGATCATTGACCATTGACCATTGACCATTGACATACTCTTCATCTTTGGGTGATTCCCGTGTTTCATGATCTGTGGATTCCCAACCTTTGGATGGTTCGATTCTGGTTCCTAACTTTTGAAAATTAAAATTGACAATTTGGATTATAGCGAGAATAGTAGAATTAGTAATAGAGAAAAAATATTATTACAAATATAAAAACAAAAATAAAAAAAATTGAGGGGATTATTAGGCTCAAACACTGACTCTAAAATTTATCTAACTGCTTCTTTTGAGCTTGATGATAATACTACATACATATATATAAAGTTTTCAATTAGTTTTGGAACCACAACCGTGGCAGCCCATTTGTTGTACTGCTGCATCGGCAATTCTGTGATCCAAGTCTTTGAGATTCATTTTCATTAAGGCCTTTTTACATGTGTTTCCCATGAAAGTAATGTTGTTTTCTGAGGGCCATAATGACTCATTATGTCAATTCATTACAATGGATAGAGGTGCACAGTCCTGATCAACCCAATGACAGACGTCGAGACAAGTTCCGCTGCATCCAATCTCAGACAAAATGACATCATAGTTAGGATCGAGTGGCAAGATGAAATACGAAGAACAACCAAGAAAAGGGACCACCAATACATTAGCCATTTGAATCATTCACCTCACTACTCCAGCTTAAGCAAGTTGATGTTATTAGATAGCAGACACCAAGCAGTACATGCATGGATGATCACTAGAACACCTAACACCGACTGCAACCCTTAGAGGCTACTGTGGTAAAACCAGAAAGTAGCTTTATTCATGGTGATGCTGCAATTCACCATCTCAGCTTTGCCGGAAAGTACTGCACCAGAAGAGATGATCGAGTCAGTCATCGGCCTGTCGCGTTTAAGAGAACAATGGTGTGCGACCTCACTAGTCATCCACTTAACCTTGTCACTGAGAGAGAGATAGTAGGGTTTCATTTCCTCCAGATTTATCTTCACCTTGCTCTTGCCGTAGAGATCCGACTTGCTGCACATTGCAGATGTTACAAGTCTTTTACTCTACCAACATACAGAAGACGAGCTCATTGCAGCTGAACGAGGTAGAAAGAACTAACTTGAAGACGAGGAGCCACTCGAGCATCTCTTTGTCGTGCTGGTTCATGAGATAGGTGTAGGCACCGGATCGGTGCAACGCATACAAGGAGTGGAATCGCACGATAAAGAAGGAAGCAGGAGGCAGCGTCGTCTCATTCCCCTTCATCACCTGTTGCTTTCACGAATGTCATACGTACGTAGCAGAACAACGAGAATCTCATGCAGGCAGGTATAGCAGAAACGAATCCGTAGAGAGAGAAGGAGAGGCGCACGAGAAAAATGAGGGAAGAATGGGAGACCAACCAAGTACATGTCCTCGTCTTGACCCCAAGACATGGTGACCTTGTCGAGCCCACAGTTCTCGGTGTACACCCCCAATCTCGTTTGTAACAGTGGGTTGTCGTAGTCCGGGTTCTCCTTAAAATACTGCAGGTAAAAGGTAAACGAAAGAGAGAAAGGGAGGTGACATGGAGTTAGCTGTGCAGTGAGTCAGGTGACTTACGTTGTGGTGAACTATGGATTCGTCCAATGCACAGCCCAGTGGGAACGCATCACCTGTGTGATGAAGGGACATCAAATATCAACAGAAGAGACAGATTACAGCCGACTAAGATCCAAATGTTTCGTTCGCGAGAGAGAGAGAGAGAGAGAGGCCACTCACCAACAACACACCACTGAGGCTCTCCACCGAACGTGGGGTGCAGCAGTACTGTTCCAAGATCTACCACAGCACAAACGAATGAGTAATTGAACAGCTACAACTCTTAATTAGTAGTCTCGCGAAAAGAAATGATCGATTTACTTAAGATACCATGGATGAGGGCAGTGAGGTGAAGCCAATCTTGATCCGGGTAGTCTCGGCTAACGGCTCCGGCGGATTGGAGAAGGTGTTCGATTTGCGGCTCATCGAGGTCCGGATCGCTCTCGTCGACGATCTCATTCAGAAGCTCGATGCAGTCCCATATGCTCATCTCCGCCTTCTGCAGCTTTCCATACTCTTCTTCTTCTTCTTCTTCTTCTTCTTCTTCTTCTTCGCCTTGCCGCAGGCATCAACCACAGTCACATAAAATTAACTTCAAAACAAGGTGAACATCAAAAGATACACGATCGAATAATAGCCCGACGCAGACGCAGCAATTGCGTGACAACAACATCAAAAGAAAAACAATGGAACCCCGTATCTTTGGAGGTTTGACGTTGCCGACATCTAAACAATTTAGATCGTTCAAAACGTATCCAACTTCGGATGGAACTTTTGGCATATAAAGAAATCATCACCGTGAGAAAGAAAGTTGTACAAGACAAATCCATATAGCATATGTTTGGTAGATGCGATTGACATGGTAGAACTCTTCCACTGTTGCTCTTCTTTCTCATAGTCCCTGCATCACCATGAAAACAGGAACCGGTTAAGAAGAAGGGGAAGATATATTTATGGATGATGAAGATATATTTATCCCATAAGCATCGGGACCAGATGATACCAAAATCAAAACCGTGGTTCGTGACGAGGAAGACAGAAGGTGACATATACCTGAAGGAGCGACCAAAGGCGTTGCTGCCGAGGACTACAAATCCTCCAACAAGAAGGCGTTCCTCTTCTTCCACCGAGCCCTCCACATTCCCGTTGTTGGCTATGGGATTCTCCTCAAGAACCGGATCTAGAGCAAATCAACATGAAACAAAGACGCACTGCTGTCAGGATCATTCTCCTCAACATACAACTGAGAACATGAAACTGGAAGAAGCGCAAAAGGATGTGCGGAGAGAAACGTCAAACCGGGCTCGATGACCGTCATGGTGTCTCCAAGGAGAGACTTCACACACTATTCGCCGGACCAGTTAAGTGACGTGAACACTGAGCGGGAGGCCTTTCGATGGCCTCCTATGATTCACTGCCCCCGTCTAAATCACCTACTATTCCCCAAGAGCTTACTGGATTGCCTCTAAGGCCAATCACTTCCCCTTTGGGCCGACTTAATGGGTCATTCTGGGGGCCCATATTAATGAAGACAAAGTATACATGTCACAATAATGTAGTAAAACAATCGCCACCGTTGAGACAACCGTCTCATCCGTGGACGACCAAACCTGTCGCGCCACGAGACGCCAACGTAGATTTAGACGGATCTCGTCCGCACGATGATAATATAACGGTCTAGATTTTCTTGCCACGATCATTCCCTTGTCTCGCGACGCGAACCGTAAGAATCCCACGGGCGTCGGCCCGATGAAACTTCTTTTTTTATGACTAAAAAACCCATGGTTATCATCTTATACGAGGAAGTAATCTGGTTAATAAGACTGCAAGTAATGGCTATCTTGGTCATTTAGTTACCGAAACATATATGGTAAGTAAATCCCAGGCGTGGCGGCTAGGGTTTTTTGCGTCGCTTATCTGCACTCTCTCCGCCCCTTCCTCCGAAACCTGCTTTATTCGGCTCAATCGAGACATCTTGCCGCCGATTCTAGGATTCCCATGGAGATCGTCGAGTCGCGGAGATTGGTGTTCTTCTAGTTCTTTGTTTCTCTAAGGCCTATCTGACCCCGGCGCTTGAAGATTCTTTTGCGGAGATGGCCAGCATTAACCCCTTCGATCTCCTCGGAGACTACGACAGCGAGGACCCAACGCAACTCATCGCCGCCCATCAGCAGAAGATCGCCTCCAAGAAGCCCACTGCCCCTGCCGCACCTCACGCGCCGGCTAAGCTTCCGGCCAAGCCTCTCCCTCCTGCTCAAGCCGGTCGGTCTCGTTGATCTGGTTGAATTCGTCTTATGGGAAAAAAAAAATGAGTTTCTTTTGTCGTGGTTTCCGTGCAAATCTGGAACTTATCTGGTTTCTTGTGAAGCTTCTTGCCTCGGACGTGTTTGTCTGCTTTAAAGCTGCGTGTTTTGTGCGTTATTTCTCCGGTTGAAATACGTTTTGCGCCTTGCCATAGTGCTTAATCTGATCGGATCCTATTTGATCTTGCAGTGAGAGAGGCAAGGGATGCGAGGAGTAACACTGGGGCAGTGCGTGGCGGGGCTGGCCGAGGTGGACCCGTCCGTGGTAGGGGTGGACGAGGAGGTCCGATGAGTCAAAATCGTGATTTTGGAAATGGGAACACCGGTGGAGCTTCACGAGTGTATGAAGGTGCTGATGGTGCGGGAGGAGGTGAAGATGGTGACACTGGTAGGCTTCAGGAGAGGGATCGGCCGCCGCGTCAACCGTTCAGTGGTGGACGTCGCGGTGGATATGGTGGACGTGGTGGATACAGGAATGGGGAGGCTGGAGATGACACTGAACGTCCGCCACGGAGGATGTACGATCGGCGGAGTGGAACAGGCCGTGGGTATGAGATGAAACGCAGTGGAGCTGGCCGTGGAAACTGGGGAGCTGCAACTGATGATGCTATTTCACAGTGAGACTTGATTACTCACTCTTAGGATGTATAGTGAGGGGAACCTTATAATATTAGCTTGTTATTTCTGTAACATTTCGTTTTAACTGTTAACCCTTTCATGTTGGTAGGGAAAAGGAAGAAGTTCTTAATGCTGATGATAAGACTATTGCAACCGAAAAGCAGGCAGAGCAGGATGAGGTGCCATCACCTGAGGTGAACAAAGATAACGAGGGTGCACCAAATGAAGGTGAAGAGAAGGAAGAAGATAAGGTGAGTGAGTACCACTGTACAAAACTTTGTTTCACACTGCACATAGAATATCTCTTTTTCCAAAAAATCTAATTTAACACTCGTACATGAATAGCCATTTTGGAAGATATAAGACAATGGATTACTTCTCTGTGTGTCGCATTATCATAAATCTTTTTGCATTTGCTATATACAAACATGATGTGCAGCAATAAATGCTGTGACAGTTACCAATGAGTCACATTTTCCTGTTCTCCTGTAGTTGCTATAGTTTATTATACTACTGTTACATGGGTATTCTATGTTGCACAGAATGAGCACCTAGCTCATTGAATTATACATAAACTTCTAGAACTTACTTTGACTAGAAACACTTTGATTACTAAGTGTGAACTAATTATCATAGTGGTAATGTGGAATCTGTTTTCTACTATTAACTCACCTTTTGTATTGCATTGTACTCATTTAAGTGCCTTATATAACTACTATTGAAGTTGAAATAATGTCATGCCTATCAAAAACCCGGTCATGTCTATACTTGTTTGACATTCACTATGATTGCACATTTGACCTGTCCAGATCTTGATACCTTTGAAAATAATAGAATATAGGATGATTGAATAATACTTCATCAGTCCTTCCTGTTATGTATCTGATTTCAGGCTCTTGAGTGAGTGGCTTCTTTTTGTCTTCGCAGCTTTTGATAAATGAGTTGCATCAAGAGATTAAGAGAATCTTTGAAGTCATTTGTTAAGCAGCAGGCCCATTACAAGTTCCAGAAGAACAGAGATAAAAATTTTAAAAAATGATATAAATATGTACATTTTTTATGTGATTGTTGGATGTGTTTAAAACCTAAGTAATTGTAACTTTCTGTGTGAGTCTGTTGCCTAGTTTGTTATGATGGTTTGTCTGCACGTTATGTTGTTGAATGAAGTAAAAAATGGTTGTCTAAATGGAAAACTTTTGCTGTATATTGTGATAGTATTACTCTATTCGCCATTGCAAATTCAGTTGTACTTATATTGGCTTCAATGATTCTATTTTTGTAGTTTCTAACTTTTGTATACCTGATGAGTTTTGGCAGAAAGGCGAGAGGTTTCTGTATCTTTTAATGGTTGTAATGGTATATTATCTTTAGAGGCTCAAGTACTGATTTATACATTCAGTTAAGATGTGATGATCACCTTTATTTTGTTTATAACTATCATCGTTTATATTTAATATTGTTTATTTATCTTGGTAACATCTTTTAGTTTGTTTGACTGATGATCTATCAAGAATTCGAGATGTCTAAATTTTTTTTGATGGGCATAAATCCTATTAAAATTTCAAGGCGAGAACCATGACTTTTGGAGTATTCACTTGGATATGAAATGTTGTACTTGAAGATAAGGATACGAGATTGAGAAAAGATTGTGCCTTCGAGTAATGCTTTTGATATCAGATCTAGAGTGCTGACATTTGCTGTACTCCTGAGTGCTAGGCCATGCTTTTAATACCATTATCTGAGTGCTGCCTCTCTTTTATTTGCAAATAAAATGTCAAACTGTGTAGGACTTGCAACCCAATTTAATGATTCCAACTCTTGTAGTTTTTTCGGTAGTTAAAACTTTGACTGTGAAGGATTTATTTTGTCTGTTAGGATGCATACTCTTCTTACAGCACCACACTTGTAGTGATGTATTTTTGACTTAAAATGAGTAGGAGATGACTTTGGAGGAGTATGAGAAAGTGAGGGAGGAGAAAAGAAAAGCATTACTTGCACTGAAGAATGAAGAGAGAAAGGTTGAAATTGACAAGGAACTGCAGTCAATGAAGCAACTCTCGGTGAAGAAAGGAAATGATGATGTTTTCGTTAAGCTTGTAAGTGTGCTGTGGCTCTTTTCCTTTTCTTTTGTCATCGTGCATGACATCTATGTTAGGACAAGCCTGTTGATCTAATGCTTATTCCACAGGGTTCTGATAAGGATACCGGAAAAAAGAAAGAAAACATTGATCGGGATGAAAGGAGCAAAAAGGTATGCAGTTACGACCCGCCCATTAGGTGTTTTTTTCTTCTCCTAAAGCTCTGGTAGCCACATTTTCTTATACGGTTGTCAATATTTCCTGGTTAGTCCATGAGCATCAACGAGTTTTTAAAGCCAACTGAGGGAGAGAGAAACCGCGGTGGCCGTGGCCGCGGAAGGGGGCGAGGTGGTCGCGGACAATTTGGTAGCGGCTTTGGAGGCGAGGTTTCAACTTTTGCAGCAGCAGCTGCTCCATCAATTGAGGATCCTGGACAGTTCCCCACCCTCGGAGGGAAGTGAGAGCGAGCGAGCTCAAAGAAAACCTGTCCGTCTTTATTTCCGCAATCATGGTGATAGTCACTTTAATTATTCATGGGTTGTGAGAGGATTTCAGTACAATAATATGATGGATGCTTGCTGTTCGTTGTTTTAGTCTCAGTTTACTGATATGTATATCTGAGCATGTGTTGGCAATTGCTAAGATGTTATAGGACCTGCTCTTGTTATGCATCGCCTCATTCCCACCATTTTTGACATTCTTTAACTTTCTAATTAAAGATCAAGGTGGAGCAGTTGGAATCATTTATTTTCTGCTCTAAGAAGATTTAGGATTTCAAATAATGGCATCCATGCCCATCTGCTTATGAAGGATTAGTCTAACTTTTTTGGTAGCAGCTGCTAGAATTTTTTATTTTTTTTGTTGTCATGGCGGAAACAGTCAGCTAAGATTGGTCAGAGATGGTTAATATATCAGTTGGTATATAGTTGGCCATCGGGTGGGTTAATAGATCATCAGTTTGTTGGATGAAGGTGCTGTTCTTCTTCCTCCAGGCCTACCTTTCGCTCTCTCTTCGACTGTGGCTTCACTGTTGCTTTTGGCAACAAGGATTTTAGCCATCAATAGCAGTCAGATATCTTATCTTATCGACAAAGAATTAATTATATATTTAATAATGTTAAATATATAAGATTTTATTATTATATTGGATATAGATCGGTTATCTAAACGATAATATTTCAACCTCTAGGGTTTGTGTTTGATGGTTTTTTTTTAATATTAATTTTTTTGTCTAAGCAATTAAAGCAATGAGATTTTTAAATGGCATAAGATATTTAACAAATGTTATTGACACTAGGATGAAATTGAAGGTCGATTGTGAGCTGATAGAGAATACAAGGACTAGAGAATATAAGGACTGATTTTTTTTATAAGGGTCGAGGTTCAAAAGATGACTTGGGTCAATCTTCGAGCGGTTAATTTTTGAGCTATCGTATTACTTAGTTGTTGAGTTACCGAGACGTCTCTCAAGAAGACCAAAAGGTAGTTCAGATCAGTTACGAATCAAATCTTCTATGAAATATCTATAGAAATATTCAAAGAAGATTAAAAGACAATTTGAATCAATTATGGATCAGCCTCTCCTAAGGAGACTAAACAATATAAGGACTGATTTTTTTATAAGGGTGAGGTTCAAAAGATGGCTTTGGTCAATTTTCGAGCGGTTAATTTTGGGGGGGGGGGGGGGGGGGGGGGGGGGGGGGGGGGGGGGGGGGGGGGGGGGGGGGGGGGGGGGGGGGGGGGGGGGGGGGGGGGGGGGGGGGGGGGGGGGGGGGGGGGGGGGGGGGGGGGGGGGGGGGGGGGGGGGGGGGGGGGGGGGGGGGGGGGGGGGGGGGGGGGGGGGGGGGGGGGGGGGGGGGGGGGGGGGGGGGGGGGGGGGGGGGGGGGGGGGGGGGGGGGGGGGGGGGGGGGGGGGGGGGGGGGGGGGGGGGGGGGGGGGGGGGGGGGGGGGGGGGGGGGGGGGGGGGGGGGGGGGGGGGGGGGGGGGGGGGGGGGGGGGGGGGGGGGGGGGGGGGGGGGGGGGGGGGGGGGGGGGGGGGGGGGGGGGGGGGGGGGGGGGGGGGGGGGGGGGGGGGGGGGGGGGGGGGGGGGGGGGGGGGGGGGGGGGGGGGGGGGGGGGGGGGGGGGGGGGGGGGGGGGGGGGGGGGGGGGGGGGGGGGGGGGGGGGGGGGGTCTCAAGAAGACCAAAAGATAGTTCAGATCAGTTACGAATCAAATCTTCTATGAAATATCTATAGAAATATTCCAAAAAGATTAAAAGACAATTTGAATCAATTATGGATCAGCCTCTCCTATGGAGACTAGAGAATATAAGGACTGATTTTTTTTATAAGGGTCGAGGTTCAAAAGATGGCTTGGGTCAATCTTCGAGCGATTAATTTTTGAGCTATCGTATTACTTAGTTGTTGAGTTGCCGAGACGTCTCTCAAAAGACCAAAAGGTAGTTCAGATCAGTTACGAATCAAATTTTCTATGAAATATCTATAGAAATATTCCAAGAAGATTAAAAGACAATTTGAATCAATTATGGATCAGCCTCTCCTACGGAGACTAGAGAATATAAGGACTGATTTTTTTTATAAGGGTCGAGGTTCAAAAGATGGCTTGGGTCAATCTTCGAGCGGTTAATTTTTGAGCTATCGTATTACTTAGTTGTTGAGTTGCCGAGACGTCTCTCAAGAAGACCAAAAGGTAGTTCAGATCAGTTACGAATCAAATCTTCTATGAAATATCTATAGAAATATTCCAAGAAGATTAAAAGACAATTTGAATCAATTATGGATCAGCCTCTCCTATGGAGCACTAGAGAATATAAGGACTGATTTTTTTATAAGGGTCGAGGTTCAAAAGATGGCTTGGGCAATCTTCGAGCGGTTAATTTTTGAGCTATCGTATTACTTAGTTGTTGAGTTGCCGAGATGTCTTTAAGAAGACCAAAAGGTAGTTCAGATCAGTTACGAATCAAATCTTCTATGAAATATCTATAGAAATATTCCAAGAAGATTAAAAGACAATTTGAATCAATTATGGATCAGCCTCTCCTACGGAGACTAGAGAATATAAGGACTGATTTTTTTTATAAGGGTCGAGGTTCAAAAGATGGCTTGGGTCAATCTTCGAGCGGTTAATTTTTGAGCTATCGTATTACTTAGTTGTTGAGTTGCCGAGACGTCTCTCAAGAAGACCAAAAGGTAGTTCAGATCAGTTACGAATCAAATCTTCTATGAAATATCTATAGAAATATTCCAAGAAGATTAAAAGACAATTTGAATCAATTATGGATCAGCCTCTCCTACGGAGACTAGAGAATATAAGGACTGATTTTTTTTTATAAGGGTCGAGGTTCAAAAGATGGCTTGGGTCAATCTTCGAGCGGTTAATTTTTGAGCTATCGTATTACTTAGTTGTTGAGTTGCCGAGACGTCTCTCAAGAAGACCAAAAGGTAGTTCAGATCAGTTACGAATCAAATCTTCTATGAAATATCTATAGAAATATTCCAAGAAGATTAAAAGACAATTTGAATCAATTATGGATCAGCCTCTCCTATGGAGACTAGAGAATATAAGGACTGATTTTTTTTATAAGGGTCGAGGTTCAAAAGATGGCTTGGGTCAATCTTCGAGCGGTTAATTTTTGAGCTATCGTATTACTTAGTTGTTGAGTTGCCGAGACGTCTCTCAAGAAGACCAAAAGGTAGTTCAGATCAGTTACGAATCAAATCTTCTATGAAATATCTATAGAAATATTCAAGAAGATTAAAAGACAATTTGAATCAATTATGGATCAGCCTCTCCTACGGAGACTAGAGAATATAAGGACTGATTTTTTTTATAAGGGTCGAAGGTTCAAAAGATGGCTTGGGTCAATCTTCGAGCGGTTAATTTTTGAGCTATCGTATTACTTAGTTGTTGAGTTGCCGAGACGTCTCTCAAGAAGACCAAAAGGTAGTTCAAATCAGTTACGAATCAAATCTTCTATGAAATATCTAAGAAATATTCCAAGAAGATTAAAAGACAATTTGAATCAATTATGGATCAGCCTCTCCTATGGAGACTAGAGAATATAAGGACTGATTTTTTTTATAAGGGTCGAGGTTCAAAAGATGGCTTGGGTCAATCTTCGAGCGGTTAATTTTTGAGCTATCGTATTACTTAGTTGTTGAGTTGCCGAGACGTCTCTCAAGAAGACCAAAAGGTAGTTCAGATCAGTTACGAATCAAATTTTCTATGAAATATCTATAGAAATATTCCAAGAAGATTAAAAGTCAATTTGAATCAATTATGGATCAGCCTCTCCTAAGGAGACTAGAGAATATAAGGACTAATTTTTTTTATAAGGGTCGAGGTTCAAAAGATGGCTTGGGTCAATCTTCGAGCGGTTAATTTTTGAGCTATCGTATTACTTAGTTGTTGAGTTGCCGAGACGTCTCTCAAGAAGACCAAAAGGTAGTTCAGATCAGTTACGAATCAAATCTTCTATGAAATATCTATAGAAATATTTCAAGAATATTAAAAGACAATTTGAATCAATTATGGATCAGCCTCTCCTATGGAGACTAGAGAATATAAGGACTGATTTTTTTTATAATGGTCGAGGTTCAAAAGATGGCTTGGGTCAATCTTCGAGCAGGTTAATTTTTGAGCTATCGTATTACTCAGTTGTTGAGTTGCCGAGACGTCTCTCAAGAAGACCAAAAGGTAGTTCAGATCAGTTACGAATCAAATTTTCTATGAAATATCTATATAAATATTCTAAGAAGATTAAAAGACAATTTGAATCAATTATGGATCAGCCTCTCCTAAGGAGACTAGACAATATAAGGACTGATTTTTTTTTATAAGGGTCGAGGTTCAAAAGATGGCTTGGGTCAATCTTCGAGCGGTTAATTTTTGAGCTATCGTATTACTTAGTTGTTGAGTTGCCGAGACGTCTCTCAAGAAGACCAAAAGGTAGTTCAGATCAGTTACGAATCAAATCTTCTATGAAATATCTATAGAAATATTCCAAAAGATTAAAAGAATTTTGAATCAATTATGGATCAGCCTCTCCTACGGAGACTAGAGAATATAAGGACTGATTTTTTTTTATAAGGGTCGAGGTTCAAAAGATGGCTTGGGTCAATCTTCGAGCGGTTAATTTTTGAGCTATCGTATTACTTAGTTGTTGAGTTACCAAGATGTCTCTCAAAAAGATCTATAGAAATATTCCAAGAAGATTAAAAGACAATTTGAATCAATTATGGATCAGCCTCTCCTACGGAATATCCGCAAGAATATTTCATGAAGATCAAAGAACAATTCGAATCAGTTACCAACATATTCCAAAAAGATCAAGGGACAGTTCGAGTTAATTAAATTGTCCCCTCCATGAGATCTACACGGGGTACTCTTCGGGTTATTATAAATACACACTCAAAGCTCCCAAAAAAGAAAAAAAAGGAACAAGGCCACTAACTTGAACGTTAGAGGGATCGGCTCGGGAGAATCCTCCCACCTCGATCTTGTTAGGATCGGAGCGGCACTAAGAGGGGGGGTAAATTAGTGTAGCGGATTAAAACTCGTAAGTTTGAAATCGATTTCATAAATGTGTAGAGATTTCTATTCGACGAAAGCGACTTAGTAAAAGTAGCTCGAGTAAAGTAAGGAGATGAAAACCAATAAAGGTTTCAAAAAGTTAAACACTCACACATTCAAGGAATACACCAATTTAAAGTGGTTCGGTTAAATGACCTACATCTACTTGCGAAGCCTTCTTCGATGAGACTCCCAACTTCCACTAGCAAATCACTTTGAAGGGAATGACCAAATACCCCTCTTACAATATTTTTACAAGTGGTTCACACTCTTACAGATTTTTCAAAGAGAAAGAGGGAGGTGAACACTTAAGCTATTGAAAATAAGACTTTGCTAAGGACTTGGTTAAAGCTTTTTCTCAATTCCTAACTTCTCAAAAGGTGTTTTCTCTGTTGAGAATTGAGGGGTATTTATTGACCCCAAGAGGATTCAAATTTGGGCTCCAAATTAACCGGCAACGTCGAGTTTCCTTCGGGCAAGCTTTTCGGTGATTTTCCGATGGACTTTCGATACACCCTCGGATTTCTTCCGGCGGACTCCCAGCAGGCTCCGGGTCTTGTGGCGAGTTCAGCGAGTCTTTGGAAAGTAGCCGAACCTTCTCGGTGATCTCCGCGAACCTCCGACGATCTCTCCGGTGGACTTCCGAAAACTTCGGCAAGTCCCTGATTTCTTCTCGGTTGGTTCCAGCAGCACTTCCGACGAATCTTCGGACTCTCATCGGACTCTCGAACACCATCGAACTTGACTCAGGTAGACTTACTTTATGTCTTCAAGCTATCGTAGTTAATCCTGCACATATAAAACACACTTCGATCTAGACAATTAAGGACTGATTTTTTTATAAGGGTCGAGGTTCAAAAGATGGCTTGGGTCAATCTTCGAGCGGTTAATTTTTGAGCTATCGTATTACTTAGTTGTTGAGTTGCCGAGACGTCTCTCAAGAAGACCAAAAGGTAGTTCAGATCAGTTACGAATCAAATCTTCTATGAAATATCTATAGAAATATTCCAAAAAGATTAAAAGACAATTTGAATCAATTATGGATCAGCCTCTCCTACGGAGACTAGAGAATATAAGGACTGATTTTTTTATAAGGGTCGAGGTTCAAAAGATGGCTTGGGTCAATCTTCGAGCGGTTAATTTTTGAGCTATCGTATTACTTAGTTGTTGAGTTGCCGAGACGTCTCTCAAGAAGACCAAAAGGTAGTTCAGATCAGTTACGAATCAAATCTTCTATGAAATATCTATAGAAATATTCCAAGAAGATTAAAAGACAATTTGAATCAATTATGGATCAGCCTCTCCTACGGAGACTAGAGAATATAAGGACTGATTTTTTTATAAGGGTCGAGGTTCAAAAGATGGCTTGGGTCAATCTTCGAGCGGTTAATTTTTGAGCTATCGTATTACTTAGTTGTTGAGTTGCCGAGACGTCTCTCAAGAAGACCTTGAATTCCTTTATATTCCCGGAGCTGGCGGTGCCACCGCCCAACCTTTCGGGTTCTAGGAGGGGCCATCGCCCGACCTTACGGGTCATTGGTTGGGCTCCAAATTTGGCCCAAACCAATTCATATTCGGGCCTAGTTGGCCCTTAACCAGGTTAAAGGATTAACTCTTAATCCTAACCCTAATTACATGCAAACTACGAGATTAAGACATATTCCTAAGCAGGTTTTTAACCGGCAACGTCGAGTTTCCTTCGGGCAAGCTTTTCGGTGATTTTCCGATGGACTTTCGATACACCCTCGGATTTCTTCCGGCGGACTCCCAGCAGGCTCCGGGTCTTGTGGCGAGTTCAGCGAGTCTTTGGAAAGTAGCCGAACCTTCTCGGTGATCTCCGCGAACCTCCGACGATCTCTCCGGTGGACTTCCGAAAACTTCGGCAAGTCCCTGATTTCTTCTCGGTTGGTTCCAGCAGCACTTCCGACGAATCTTCGGACTCTCATCGGACTCTCGAACACCATCGAACTTGACTCAGGTAGACTTACTTTATGTCTTCAAGCTATCGTAGTTAATCCTGCACATATAAAACACACTTCGATCTAGACAATTAATCCTCAACATCTAATCAAGTTCTCCGGCATATCATTGGTCCCTCGACGCTTTGTCTGATTTTTCGGCGCATCGTTCTTTCTTGCGGCCTATTGCCCAATCGGCCAGTTGACTCCGCAACTCCGATATCCTTGGCACAATCTCCGCACTTCTTGACCCGATGCCCGAATCCACGGCCCGAAGCCTTCTATCGATACATCGACTGATCCATCGGCCCGACGTCTAATCTTCTGACATGTTCCTCTGGCCCAATATGATTTTCCTGCTTTAATTGTCTCATCTTGATCGAAGTATCCTGCGTCACTCAAAACGCAGATTAAATCATAAACACATATTAAGTGGTTTCATCATCAAAATATGAGATTCAACAATCTCTCCCTTTTTGATGATGACAACCACTTGATGACGGAGTTAACCTTAACTCCCGGAGTTTAAACAAACTCCCCCTATCAATATGGCTTATCGATAGAAACTCTTGGATTCAAAACTCCAAGCAACATGTCATCATAAACTTATGCATAACATGTCATGTTATCATACTTCTCCCCCTTTGTCATCAAAAAATAGGAGAAGTTCCAACTCTTATGTGTTTAGAGATAAAAAGTTCAAATCATTGCATAATAAACATAGTATCAAATTTTATCATCATACAATCTAGCAATTAAAGATGTGCAAGTTTAGCATGTTTGCTTTTCTTAAGATAGCAACTGTTTGCTTCTCTTTAGACTTAAAGCTAGCAATTTTTACGATATGCAAGTTTTATTACATACAAGCTAATAAAAATTTTGAAAGCAAATGCAAGATAGCTTTCTTGTGTAAGCTTATAATTCTTGTTTCCTATTGCAATGTGCAAGTTACAAGTTTTACTTCTTGAGATAGGTAAGATAGTACTTTTGTAATTTTTGTTTCTTAAGAGAGGCAAGCTTGTGATGTTCAAGATAGCAAGCTCTTTCTTCTCTTTCGAGAAGTGTTATTTTTGCTTTTTTAGCAAAATGCTAAAGTAGCAAGAGACAATATTTCCTAACAAAATGCCAATTGTTAGGATCAAGAAAATCTGAAAATGAAATTTAACACTTTCATGCATTCGGATAAAGTTTTGCTATAGATTTTCAAATACAATGATGAAGATAAAACATGCTTATTATCATAAAAATTTTTGTATCCAAAACATATAATTTCTAACATGTTATTAAGGCATGTAATAGTGTAAAATTCTCATTATAGTAATTGAATGAATCAAGAAAGTCTGAAAAATAATCTTAATAAGTTCATACATTCGGACACATTAAGAGAGTATGAATCTTCAACATGCTCATCATGGAAATCAAGGCATAAGATTTTCAAAGTAAGCATGTTATAGAAACATTCAATTTCAATGTGAAGTGATCAAGGAAAATCCGAAAATGAGTAACGTAAAGAGACCGGAGGAAAATCCGAAAATAATATTCAATTAATATTCCTTACTCTGCATATGCTCACCAAATAATTCATCAAGTAAAACACATCAATGATTAGTAGTCATCAAGGCAAGGGGCATTAAAAAGTAATTGTTACAACAAGACAAGAAGTGATTGTGTCCACATTTACATGAGGCAAGCAAATAATTTGGCAAGTGTTACATTTGCATCTTCTCTTTAGATGTGCAAGAAAGTAAGCAAGTTTTTGCATTTTCTTGACTTGTGTAAGCTAGCTAATTTCTCTTTGAGATGACCCCGACATCAATTCAAGATAGCACATTGACAACTCTTTCTCCCCCTTTGTCATTGGCAAAAAGAAAGGAAGACCCTTTACATCAATTTCTAAATCATGACAAAGGTAAGTATCAATCTTATTTGTGCATCATTATATTTTCAAATTAAAATATATACAATTTCAAAACTTTACATTTGTATCCTTACTTCATACATTATATAAATGAATTAATCACTATGGGCATATCATACATGATATATTATTTTGGTAACAAATCATAGCATTTATCAATATTTTGATCATGATACCAAGCATTCATTATTTAGAGCATTCATGATACACATTATATGCATATATCATCACAATAAAAAGCAATTGCATGCATAATTTCAAATCATAAATGTTTCAAATCATGATTGTATTAATTTATCAAATTGCATCCTACCATGCATGATCAAAACTTCTCCCTATTTGTATTTCATACATAATTTCATTTCATCACATTAGGAATATCAAGAAGAATTAATTGGGTTATGAGATGAATATACGGAATTGTACAAAAATCATATCATAAGTGTTTCATGCATTCATATCATCACATGAAGGAATATAAAAAAATTGGTGATGAGATATTACTTCATGAATACAATAAAATTCATATAGCATGTCATGGTTTATTAGAATTAGTCTTCTTTTTGGTAAATAACAAAAAGAATAGTAGGAGAGCAAGATCTCAATTCATGCATATCAAATATTCAATCATCAAAATCATGATTCATCTAGAAAATTCTCCTCTTTAAATATTCAAAGATAGATCTTAGGAGATCAAATAAGAGATTTCAAATAAAATTTTAAATCAAGAATTAAAAAAAATGTTCTCTTTAGTAAATCACAAAAGGAAATGTAGGAGAAAAAGATTTCAATTCATGCATAAGAACTCTTATGATTCATATTGAAAATTTTCTCAAAATGTAAGAGAATAAAAAGTAAGAAATCTTGATTCATAAAGGATTTCATGTTATAAATTTCAAGAGATCAAGATCATGATTTCGATAAAACCCATTAGATTCAAATAATCAAAATCAATTTCAAGGTTCATAAAATTCATAAATAGATTCATGATTTTAAAACTAATAATATACTTGTAAAGTGATTGATTTCGTATAAGTATGTCTTTTTCATTTATGTCAAATAAAAACATGCATCAACGTTTAGGAACGAAAAATAAATTTTGTCATAAAAACCGTCAAGATCAACAAACCACAAAAATCATCATGTATAACTTTAAAATCTCATGCATAAAATCGTCAAGTCATGGTATCAAAATTTCAATATTTTCATTACAACTTTATGCATCATTAAGTATACAATCGTCAAGCATGTAAAATTTCTCAATTCATTATGAATCATAAAAATAATTGTGGTTCCAAAAAATCATGATTCATTTAGGATAGTAGATGCTAAAAAGAAACATAAAGGATGAAAGATCTGATTTATAAGGATAAAACATTAAGTTATAAATCTCAAAAGATCAAGATAAAGCTCATTCAAATTCAAATCATTAAATCAAAACCATGTTCAAGATGATAAAATAGATTCATTAAAGTCAATAAGATAGAGAAAAAGAATTTTCAAGAAAAAATACTTTTCTCTATTTAGTTGTTTCCTTTGTCCTTTTTGTGCCATAATATATATATATATATATATATATATATATATATATATATATATTTATCATCAATCTTTAAAGCCACTGTTATTATCATGAAAATCGATAATCCATAAATATCAAGAATCATCATACATAATGTCAAAATATAAACTCATTAATCATAACTTCAAATTAAACATTATTTTATATACTCAAAATCGAGAAATAACAAAGGAAATCAACATGATACACATTATTACTTCTTAACCACATATAGCATGATTTCATAAGGCATTTTTATGAAAGTGAGAAGGGAATAATTCAAAGGTACAAAGGTTTCAACCATCTCATAAACAAATGAAAGATCAAGTTATGAATCCAAAATTTCATGAATCAAAATAATCATCAAAGGTAATCTCATGTTATTCCAAGAAATCAATATAATGATTTTGATAAAACTTATTTCAAATTCAAATCATCAAAAATATCAAACTCTCAACCTTACTTTCAAGAGATTCAAAAAGACATAAATAATTTTATTAGTCTCTTACTGAAAAATCGATAAGATAGAGAAAAAGGAAATTTTTCAAGAAAAATGCTTTCCTCATTTTGTTTCAACTCATTGATTGATTTCATACATGCCCAAAAAAGATCTTTCAAAATATCACAAAGTTCGATAATCACAAAAATCATCATACATCATTTCGAACGAAAACTCATTAAGCATGATCATTATGTATAACTTCAAATCAAACATGATTTCATTTATTTTCAAAATATTGATAGGACATACAAGGCAAAGAAATTATTAAACATAAAGCATATTCATCAATCATGGTTTCATTGAGCATAAGGTATTTTCAACCAAAATCATTTTGTTATTTGTTGTTGTCTCCGAAGGAGATGAAAACCAAAAGCTTGCTGCTATGTAAATAAAGGTTTCAGAAAGTTAAACACTCACACATTCAAGGAACACACCAATTTAAAGTGGTTCGGTCAAATGACCTACATCCACTTGCGAAGCCTTCTTCGATGAGGCTCCCAACTTCCACTAGCAAATCACTTTGAAGGGGAAGGACCAAATATCCCTCTTACAACCTTTTTATAAGTGGTTCACACTCTTACAGATTTTTCAAAGAGAAAGAGGGGGGTGAACACTTAAGCTATTGAAAATAAGACTTTGTTAAAGACTTGGTTAAAGCTTTTTTCTCAATTTCTAACTTCTCAAAAGGTGTTTTCTCTGCTAAGAATTGAGGGGTATTTATAGATTCCAAGAGGATTCAAATTTGGGCTTCAAATTTTGAATTCCTTTAGGTTCCCAGAGCTGGCGGTGCCACCGCTTGTTGGTGGCGGTGCTACCGCCTGTCAATGTCAATTTGACCGTGTACTGGCGGTGCCACCGTCCGACCTTACGGGTCACTTGTTGGGCTCCAAATTTGGCCCAAACCAGTTCATATTCGGGCCCAATTGACCCCTAACCAGGTTATAGGATTAACTCTTAATCCTAACCCTAATTATATGTAAACTACGAGATTAAGACATAGTCCTAAGCAGGTTTTTAACCGAAAACGTCGAGTTTCCTTTCGGTGAGCTTTCCGGCGATCTTCTAGCGGACTTCCGATACACCCTCGGATTTCTTCCGATGGACTCCCAGTAGGCTCCCGGTCTTGTGACGAGTTCAGCGAGTCTTTGGCAAGTAGCCGAACCTTCTCGGTGATCTCCGCAAACCTCCGACGATCTCTCCGGTGGACTTCCGAAAACTTCGGCAAGTCCCCGATTTCTTCTTGGTTGGTTCCGGCAGCACTTCCGACGAATCTTCGGACTCTCAGCGGACTCTCGAACACCCATCGAACTTGACTCTAGTAGACTTGCTTTATGTCTTCAAGCTATCGTAGTTAATCTTGCACATATAAAACACACTTCGATCTAGACAATTAATCCAAAGCATCTAATCAAGTTCTCCGGCATATCATTGGTCCCTCGACGCTTTGTCTGATTCTTCGGCGCATCGTCCTTTCTTGCGGCCTATTGTCCAATTGGCTAGTTGACTCCGTAACTCCGATATCCTTGACACAATCTCTGTACTTCTTGGCCCGATGCCCGAATCCATGGCTCGAAGCCTTCTATCGATATGTCGACTGATCCATCGGCCCGAATGCCCGAATCTAATCCATTGGACTTGTTTATCCTCAATTACCATCTACCTATAATCCCTCATCCATCTAATATCATAGAGACCGTATACTGAGCATGGTGCTGTCAGACTCATACAGTTTCTACTCGAGTCTCGCTCTAATCGATTCTCCCGGAGAACTCTTTCTCTCTCAACCTGAATGATTATAGCTAGGGATTTGTCTGAGTAAGAACATATAGGATATTCCTCTTATGACACTGAGAGTGGATGATTCTCTATTGACACTCAATAGTTCTCGTAAGGTTGGCTACCACTCCTGATGACCGACTGTGCTAGATTTGGAACCTCTAGACCTATAAGTCTGGTATCAAAGAATGAAGTACTCATACAAGACATCGTTGGTGCCTCAAGTCTAAGGACTAGATACACCAATAGGACTACGAAATCGTTGTCTGACAATAAGATATCATCATCCATCCAACATTTCGTAAGTGGATCAATCAGTGAACTCATTCTCCAATGAGCACCTGTACTGTATCCCTAGTGTCCCCACACAAGCAGCTATGAGACCAACCGCATCCATCATATGGACGAATATATAGCATACCAGTCTATTTAGTTATCTCGATGTCCCTCTTGAATAGCCTATGACCGAAATTATTTAGGATCTGTGTTAAAGGCAAATCAATATCATTATTATGATCTCATCATGATCCGATTCTCATTGCACAGATCCATGGACATCACAATATATTCAAACAACAGTTAATATAAAGTCATAAAATGTCAAAAATATAATAATAAACAAAAAAACTACGTGTCAAGTCACACGTATCATCACTCACGTGATTGGTTTGTAGGGCATTTATGACTAACACGGATGGGAGAACCTTAATGGATGTCGGCGTTGGTCACGATTTAGCCGGTGATCGCGACGGAGCTAGTAGTGTCGTTTATTGGGCTAACTAGGGCAAAAGTGGAGCAATGACATGTATCATGCCTGTTAACATCTACTCTTGGTGGGTGAGATTTAAGAACACCTCGACGGAGATGAGAAGGTGGTCTGTGGTCATCCTTAAGGGTAAAAGGTTCGGATCGTTGAATAAATGACAATACCATATTGGCGTTTGTGTCGAGGTGGATGCGTACATGTGCGAAAAGGGTAGTTGTTGCCTCTCTCGAGTGAAAGTATTGTGGGTGAGGAGCAAAGCCTCCTTGCTCGAGCATTCATTAAGAAGGTTGAAGGGTAGACATTCTTACGACATCGGAACTTTCTTCTAACACCAAAATGATGAGGGAAAATATCGTTGATGTCTTGGTCAGCTTGATGTGACATGGACTCGTATGCATAAGATTGTTTGAAGTACCTCCCAGGTAAAAACGCCAAACTCTTGAGATATTACTTGTATGAAGATCGAGGTCGAAAGAGATTTTTCGACCCGATCACTTCGACACTCAAGTTAATAACCCGAAAGATATGAGTGCAGACGTGAGTAGTTAAAAAAAATAAGCTCATCTTTCATTTTGTTGGAAATGAACTTTTATATATGATAATAAAAGAATAATATTCATAAAGTATTTTGCGAGAAGACAGTCTCCAATCACCTCTCCTTGACCTTTTCTCAAACAACAGGGAGAATCGATAATTGCCTACTTTGGATCCTTGCCCACATGGGCAAATAGGTAAAGAATGATTTTATCTTCTCCTTCCACCCTAAACATCACGTGATAATTATATATCAGATGATGATTAACTGATGATATACTCTCTATCAAAAATAAAATGTCATGGATCGATTCAATTCTCGCAGATGATTTTAATCGATATCTTTAAATTTAATATATTTACATAAAGATATTTTTATAAATAAAAATATTTATTAGTTTAGAAATATAAATAAGTATATAAATATCTTTATTAGCTTAGAAACAAATAAATAAATAAATAAAAGTCTTCTATATCAATAATGGTGTTTTTTATGCCTCCATTAAGACATTTTTAACTAAGGTAAATTAATTTAAAATCTAAAAAAAAATAACTCATATACAAAAACAGTGTTTTAAGTACATATCATTATTGGTTTAGAAAGAAGAAATAGGAAGACTTTATATCAATTACATTATTTTTAAATATACTTATCATATTTTCGACACTTCCATCAAAACGTAAGTCCTATTCCGAGTCCAATTGACTCAAAACCAAATACAAAACCTCTAATATAAAAATAAAATTTAAATAAATATCTTTATTGGTTTAAGAATTTGAACTACTAAGGAAGACTTTTCCGTCACTTACAACTCTATAACTAACTTAGAAACTATTAATTGGTTCATCCTATGATCGGTTCGTACGACGTAACCAACACGTGCTCCAATTATCTTGTTAGTGGAACATTTCAAAATTATAAAAATATTAAAAAGAAGACCTCTAGATAATACCAAAAAAGATGATTTTTTTCGAAGAATTCATCATCATCATCATCATCATCATATATATATATATATATATGTATATATATATATATATACATATATACATATATACACATATATATATGTATATATATACATATACATATACACATATATATATATATATGTACATATATACATATATACACATACACATACACATACACATACACATATACATATTAGAGAGAGAGAGAGAGAGATTTACTAGAGGACTTCCAACAATCAACGCTGTTGCGAGCCCCATCCCTGTTGTCACTCCTAACATAGAAGCAGAAGCCTACAATGAAAGACGTAACATCTCTAAACTTCACAAACTTAACACCATCAGCTTGTAGTATTATTTCAACACCAGTAGAAGTGTATGACACTGCATGGATTACAACCACGATAAGTACCAACACTAGCAAATATTTATAGAGAAATTATGCGAAAAGCAGAAGTTAAGGATAAATACTTGGAGCAAGCAGCTTCACCAGTAATCTCCACAAGAGCACTTCCCATCCTTGAAGTGGTGAAACCGTTTATTGTCCCGAACAATGAGCTCCCTCCCGACGATCCTAGACATGATCTTGATTGCGTTGTGACAGTCACCGCATATCCTGAGATTCTTGATGATCCGAAGCGGCGTCCTAGCCGGCGTGCTTATCAGCCCATAAGCAATTGCCAGCCTCTCGCTGTGGTAGAGCAATGCCTGTTCCTTGGCCTCCTGATCAATGTCATGGAGCACATATCTAGTATCAGGCACATACACTTGCTCCTTCACCACCTTCTTTTCGATCTTTGGGGGCAACCGGTACTCCCCTAGCTTGTTCCTCCCATCCAGCATGTTTAAGCCGGATTGCCTCTTGGCTGTCGGGGTTGGAATCTTGGACGGAAGAATCTTTGAAGGATCCAAGAAAGTCATGAGCTCCGCAGCACAGTCCTCAAGATCTACATCGCCCTGAGCCCGAGCCAAGTTCATCATCGCTTCCCAGACAGCTACTGGTGGTTCCAATGGTAGCTTCTCGATGAATTCCATTGCTTCGTTAAGGTGGCCTGACTTGCCGAGGACTTCGATCAGACCAATATAATGCTCGACCTGTGGTGGTATCCCGTGTTCTTTATGCATGGCATCAAAATGAATAAAGCCCTCTTCCACTGCCTCGGCACTGGCACAAGCGGCTAAGACGGAAAGGAAGGTACTTCCGTTGGGGCGCACCCCAACCTTCCTCATCTGCTCAAACATCTGCAATCCATCGTCACCCAGGTTATTCACCGCATACCCATCGATCATCAAATGCCAAGAGTCCATGGTTCGGTCAGGCATCCGATCGAACACCCGGCGGGCATCAATCATACTTCCACACTTTGAGAACATTTCCAGTAGCTTATTGTTGACTTGGAGGTCGGCACGGAAAGGGGATCGAAAGAAGAACTCATAAATCTTCTTCAGTTCATCGAGATGCTTTGAGTCGGAGCAGGAGGCGATAAGGTCGAAGAAGGTAGGAGGGTCAGGGAGGACGACCTGGTTCAACAGATCAACAGCTTCCTTGAGCTTTCCTTCTTGGGCAAGGGCAACGAGGTCGACGGGTCCCGGAGGAGGGGCAGCAAGAGGGGGCGGCGGAACATAGGCCACCGGGGGACGGCCGGTGTCGACGGGAGGGCGCCCGGCAAAGGGAGGGTAGCGGCCGCCCACAGTGGGATGACTATCGAAGGGTGGTGGCGGGCGTTGGTGGTGCTGATTCTGGGAAGGCCAGCGGTTTGGATTCCGGTGGTCTTGAGGATAGGAATAGGGACCGGAGGGACGTGGACCATGAGTTGGCGGCGGAGGCGGTGGAGGGTGCCTCTGTAAGCTATTGGGGGCGATGTAGGAGGAACTGATGGCGAGGGTTTGCGAGTGGGCAGACGAGACCTTCAGGGATGTGAGGAGAGGTAAGGGGAAACCAGGGAGGCGTAACTTGAAGAGATTGACGGCCAGCATCGAGTTCCCGCCTCTATGGATCAGCATGAATGAGGAGGCAATAGCTCCGTGGCGGAACAACCCTAATCAGCTCTTCAGAAGCACCGCCCCCCCCCCCCCCCCCCCCCCCCCCCCGGGTTTCATTTTTCTGCGGGGTTTTACAATGAAAGGGTTTCCGGTTCGCGTTCTTGTGGGCAAAGTATCTAAAACTGGTCAGATCAAAGGCGTCCATCAGGTGAATGGATGTGCAATCAATCAAACAGGTTGCGCCCGATGGCGGACACACTGAGAAAAACCCTGGGACGCTTTCAGAACGGGTGAATCAACCCGAGACAGCTCGGGCTGATGCCGCCTCCGTGTGAACCCACGTGGAAGATGATGTCACCCGTACAAGTCTTCGAAGGTGATTCACCCAAGCGAACGAAGAGTTCTTTCTATTAACATGGTTTCTAGACCATGTGATTTAGCTTTAGTGCTTTGATGTACATGAACTTGATGCTTATAATATTAGATTAATCAACTCCCACGTAGACTTTGAGTCTGATGTTATCATCTATGTAATATTACATTAATCAACCCAACAGAGACAACTTCTCAATCTCAACGGAAAAAAAAACCAACACCATAAAAAAAAAAAATCATCATGCTATTTCGGGTTAAATTTGTTTAGTTTACAATATTAATTGTCCTCAATTATATTATATTACTAACGTACTTGGTTGATTTATGAGAACAAATCTCACAAAACATACTATGATGCAATAAACTTGTTACGGAACATATTTTATTACGTCATCAAAGCTATAACAAAACTTATGATAAACAAATTGAAAGACGCCATTGAACAAGCATCCCTTGAAGGAATAGCATGACCTTTTAAGGAGCAACATCAACACCGAATTCATTCGATCAAATAAACATATCATCATACACAAAATAGAACAGTACATTTGAGTTCCAGCATTACGGATATATTGAACTTCTCTAATTAGCCAGCACATCTCGTTCCTACCAGCCACCTGCACCTCAAGCAGACAAAAGGTCATTAGGATGCATCAAATCAAAGCCAAAGCTGGAATACATTTAAATTAAATCACTGAGTATGTTCATCGAGGAAAGAGATTGTTTGCAAATTTAGTCTCTTTTTTTTTCTTTCTAACAGTGGCGGATATGTAACCAGAAAACAAGGGTTCCCAATAGACACAGGTGCCACCCATTTACTCTGCAGTAACCCCATGTTTTATGCAAAAAGAACAGGCTGCAAATATCAGGTTCTGTTCGTGTCCAATTCTCTTTGCCTGCATTTTTTTGGCACTTACCAGGTGATAGAAACAGCATCTGTAAACATCACTCATTCTGTGTTCACATGCTTGTGCGTGTCATTTAGGCAGTAATCTCTATAACACATCCTCAAGACCCATTTTGTCCCTCTAATATTAAAAATTACGACTCAACTACAGAGCTTCTTAATCCTCATCAAGCTCTGATACCCAGGCAAGTATTAAGCTGTCAAAATTGGAATTGCAATGGCTCAACAAATTCAACACAAAATGGACCATCTCAAACTAACCAATTTTAGCTGAAGTTTTTGTTCTAATTCACTAATCCATTGGCTCACATAATCGAACAAAAAGATTACAATTCACTGCAGCTATTCAAACATAGTGGAGGATCATATCCATACATAATTGTATAATAAAAACTACATGTTTATTTATATTTATTGAATATAACCAGACTGTAATGACAAGTCAGATGTAAAAAATTATTTTACAAGGCTATGTTTCTTGCTATAACTCAACTTTTTTTTTTAATAACATTCATGTCAATGACAATTGAAAACATGGTTCTAAGTTTCAGCCACAAACAACTGCAGTAAATCCATTCCACATTAGTTTTCGCTGGATACAATCCGAAACTCTTTTTTGGTTAGCTGGTTTTATTTCAGCCTAGTTTCAGGTGTTCCCATGGGAACTTACAGGTTTCCGCTAGAACTTGTCAAAATCAGTTCAGAACCTATAAAAACAGAAAAGTTCTTTTTCTGATCCATTTTCCTCCGTGCTCAACCCATTCCTTAAAGCCAAGACTATGGCTTTTCATATATTTCACTCTGGCTTGAAATAGAGACAATGAAGATGACTATCTCTACATGTGTTATACATAATCCACATGATATCATTAAATTCAAGTTAATCAAGAAATTTAGATCGGGTTGTTCCACCAAGAAATTGATACCTCAGCCTCCATGTTGAAAACAATAAGGAAGCCCATGCTTTAAACTCCAAAGACCAAATAAATGGCTGAACTGATATGAAAACACCAAAACATTTATTCTCAAGTAACACCATGGGATTTCTTCATTTTCAGAGATCCATAAGATTTTTTGCTGCCTCTCAGAGAGTAATTTGCTTCATGCTCTATCAATCACATACTTATTTAGATTATAAAACATTAAAATCTACTTCATACAAACATCTAATGTTATTTTTTATGGCCTACAACACATCATTGTTTTCATTCTTGGAAAATTCCTTTTGCTTCCAAATGATTGCACTGAAACTATGAAATATTAGCAAAATCATCAAAATTCACTCAGACTGCCAGAAGAAATGGAAACTTATAGAAATGGTTGAAAATCTGATACATTCCTTCTTCACTGTCGTTACTTTTAGCTAATGTACATAAAATGGGTTGTCCAAAAAACACAAAACTAGAGAAAGGATATTTTGGACCTAGACACTGGTTCAAATGGATACGCCAAATCCATAGGATTTATAGAGAAGAAGTTTAAGAACTTATGAAGAAGATAATTAACATATAGATTATGACTAAGTATTACGATATTATCTACTTGTCACTATCCCTTAATCCAACCAATGAATTAGAGAAGATTTTAATTTTAAGAAAGAAAAGGAGGTAAAATAATTTATCAATATGCACATCTCAGCAGCACGAAACCAGACTATAAATGAGATTTATCACTTCTATGATTCAAGACTTTGTTGATGGAAACTAATAACACAAGTCATCTTTGTTGCAAGTATCCATCTACCTGGCTAGCGCTAATGTCATATGTGTCTCTGACTTAAAAACACTCCAAATATCATGAAAATTTGGAAACAAATCCTTGAGGATCACACATTCATATTAACCTCAATTATTTTTTTCCAAATTACCATTATACTTTACATGCTCTAATTGAACCCATCTCTCGGAATGCACAATATGTAGATGATGCTCCTAAAAGATCGAACGATTTCAGATTCTCTAATTGTTCTGAAAGAACTAGCAGATGAAGCCTCGGTTGAGAAATTGCACCCAGCCAGTACCTCAATTTCACTTGAGATAAAGAACAGCTACAACACCATAGGTGAAACACATAGACGTGTTCCTCTGCAAACAGATAATACTGTAAACCTCCAAACAAAAAGATCCTAGATTGTTGATGAAGAAAACAATAACTTCAGAATATGGACAAAATGCCAAGTAGTGAGGCAAAAAGAGAGTGAAGAGATGGGGATTCTCTCATTGGAATGCAACAAGTAGGAGAGAAGCAAAGAAAAATAGAGAAATTGAAAAGAATTCAATTCTCTATGAATGATAAAGGATATTTTGGTACTACCCAGTTGGCAGCCACCTTAGATCACACGTGGCGCCACTCCAGTCGAAGTAGTGCACACATCTCAAAGCAATGTGAAACGATACAGAACAATCCAGAAACGTCCTGAAGCGATGCAGCCCAACTCAGAAGCAACGCCACCTGGCTTCGAAGCGGCACACTATAAGTTCAAAGTGGCGCACTGCAAATCCATGCCGTACGGAATCAAGCGATGCTTGCCAACAAGGATACAACCCCGCAAGGCATGGGGTCGGAAGGAGGGCCCTGAAACAGACAAACTCGTCGAAAATGTTGACAAATTGTCACGGCCTTAGTTGGAATTGCCTAAGGTGTGAGGCACCCTTGCGGCAAAGACGCAAACTTAGCTTACATTGCCTAAGTCGTGAGGCACCCTTGCGGCAAAGACGCGGACTTAGCTTGCGTTGCCTAAGTTGCGCTTCGCCCTTGCAATTTGCATCCGCAAAGATCAGCCCACTTACAACCTCTCACGGGTCCCGAAGGACCTGTAAAAGAGAAAGTTGATTAGTTCGAAGAACGAGCGACGGACAAGTCCCGACGTCTCGCGAAAAGGGGAAGCTTTACAAGCAATTCAGTGAGCACCTTGTGTGCACAAGAGAAAAGAGGGAGAGGAGGAAAAGGACTTTAGAAGGTTGAACGAACAGCTGCAAGCTCACAAACAGTTGCTCACCGAGTGTTGGGCGCGACAACAAGTTCCCGTCAAGGTAGCGTGCGAACTTGCGAAAGAGTGTTCAATGCCCGGTACTATACCGAAGCCCCATCCAGCCCTGTGCCACCCGGGTGGTTCCAAGGGGCTGAGATGGCGGACGTTTTGGTGAGCGGAGGCGGACTGTAGAAAACAGCCCGTGGCACATGAAAACGGAGCTGTTTTGGGCTATTTTGCTCGATTCGGTGAGCAGTCGCTTTGTAATGCTGCAACTTATTCGAACTTACATTTTTACAAGCAAAATGACTTAAAACCAAGACAAAACATGTTGGTAAGCAGCTGTACATGTAGATAATAGCGACGAACGGTTCGTTGAACGGAGTTGTTGCGGGTGCGCGACGACCGTTCGTGACATTCTTCCCCACTTAAATTGTCGACGCCCTCGTCGACGCTTGTTGGTAGTTGTTGATTATTGTTTCTTCATTTCGTAGGGTGTTTTCAAGCTCCCAACTGGCTTCAGTTCGAGGAAGCTTTCGCCACTTAACCAAGTACTCTGTCTGTTCAGCTCCATTGGGTAGCTTTATCTTGCGGTCCGCCAGAATGGTTTCAACTCGCTTCTCGTAGGAGGCTGTGGTGGGGGGTAGCCGAGTTGGAACACTTTGGGAAGCATCTTGCGGATCCGAGTGGTAGGCTTTTAGGTTGCTGGCGCGAAGAACGTTGTGAATTTTGAACCATGCCGGCAGCTGCAACTTGTAGGAGACGTTGCCTACCCTACTGATAATTGGGAAGGGCCCTTCATACTTGGGCACCAATCCTTTGTGGACTTTGTTACTAAAGAATTGGAATGATGCTGGTTGGAGCTTTACCAACACCAAATCGTCGACCTTGAACTCTTGCGGTCGCCTACCCAAGTCTGCCCACTTCTTCATCCTTTTTAACGTCTTCTCCAAGTAAGTCCGCGCAATATTTGCATTTCAGTACCACTCCTTTACGAAGTGGTACGTTGACGGACTGCTCCCAGTATACCCGATCGTCATGGTGTGAGGAGTTGACGATTATTGTCTTGTAATGATTTCGAATGGGCTCTTGTTGGACGCAGAGCTCCGCTACAAGTTGTAGGAGAATTGGGCAATGTCCAACAACTTCATCCAATCTCGTTGGTTGGCACTCATGTAGTGCCGAAGATATTGCTCCAGGAGCGAATTTATCCTCTCAGTTTGGCCATCTATCTGGGGGTGGAGGCTTGTGGAGAAGTATAACTTGGATCCCAACAATTTGAATAGCTCGGTCCAGAATCGTCTTAGGAACCGAGCATCTCGATCACTGATGATATTGTGCAGGACTGCCAATACTGAACAGTGTAGGGGAGCAACAATGAAAGTTGCATACTTTGAAAATCGATTGACTACCACGAGTATCGATCCGAGTCTCCCTACTAATGGCAAGCTTAATATGAAGTCCAAGGAAATGCTCTCCCACGACCTTTCTAGTACGGGCAACGGCTCCAAAAGTCTCACTGGCTTCCGCTGCTCCGCCTTGTCTTGTTGGCAAGTGAGGCATGTTCGAACATATTCCTCCACATCAGTCCCCATCTTCGGCCAGTAGAAGGCCCTCTCCACGAGAGCCAACGTTCAGTGAATACCTGGGTGTCCAGCCCAAAGGGAATCGTGACACTCTCTTAAGAGTTCACGCCTCAAATTGTCCACTCGAGGAACATAAACCATATTCCCGTTTGTGTAAATGAGTCCCTCCTGGACCCAAAATCGTCGTGCCTTGCCTTCTTTGATAAGTTGCATCAGGGTAACTACTTGGGGATCACTATATAGTCCATCCTTGATCTTGAAAAGGAAGTTGGAGTGCAACTGACTTGCTTGGCCTCTGCCTTCCAATTGTACGGCATTCACGTGCTCCACTTTCCGACTCAATGCATCGGCCACGACATTTGCCTTTCTAGGCTTGTACTCCATTGCCATATCAAATTCAGCCAGGAAGTCCTGTCATCGTGCTTGCTTTGGGGAAAGTTTCTTCTGAGTTTAGAAATAGCTCAGAGCGATGTTGTCTGTCCTCAGCACAAATCGCGATCCGAGAAGGTAGTGTCGCCAAACTCGTAGACAATTGATCACCGCTGTCATCTCCTTCTCGTGTACTAGATATCGCCGCTCGGTCTCGTTGAGCTTGCGAGTCTCGTAGGCCACCGGATGACCCTCCTGCATGAGTACTCCCCAATAGCGAAGTCTGACGCATCTGTATGGACTTCAAAAGGCTCCCCATAGTCCGACAATTTGAGCACCGGTTCTTCCAAAACAGCAGCCTTCAGATCTTGGAATGCAATTTCACATTTATCAGACCACCTCTAAGACTGCTCCTTCAACAACTCTGTCTGTGGAGTTGCAGGCTTCGAATACCCCGCTATGAAGCGTCGATAGTAGTTGACGAAACCAAAAAAGGATCTCAACTCTGGCACCTTCTTCGGAGTTCGCCATTCCGCAACCGCTTGCAACTTCGATTTGTCCATCCGAATGGAGCCATCCCCGATTCGGTGCCCCAAGAATAAGATCTCCGTTTGGGCAAAGTAGCATTTCTCCCTTTTCACGAACAAAGTGTTCTCCCTGAGAACCTTGAAAATTGTCCGAAGGTGCTTGACATGCTCCTCGAGCGTTTGACTGTAGACGACGATATCATCCAAGTAGACGACCACGAATTTATCCAAATACTCCTTGAATAGCTGATTCATGAGAGTGCAAAACGTGGCCGGAGCGTTGGTTAAGCCGAAAGGCATCACCAAGAATTCAAATGCTCCATACCTGGTCACACAGGTAGTCTTCGCTTCATCGCCTTCAGCAATGCGCACCTGCCAATACCCCGACTTAAGGTCGAGTTTTAAGAAATACTTGGTTTTGCCCAACTGGTCGAACAAGTCCGCGATGAGCGGGATGGGATACTTATTCTTCACTGTCACTTTGTTAAGGGCTCGGTAATCGACGCATAGTTGGAGGCTCCCATCTTGTTTCTTCTGTAAGAGAACTAGAGCTCCGAATGGTGCTTTAGAGCTGTGGATGAGACCACCGCTTAGTAGTTCACCTAACTGCTTCCTGAGTTCTGCCAACTCTAGCGGGGGCATGCAGTAGGGTGGTCTCGCTGAAGGCTTCACTCTTGGCTCCAGCTCGATGTTGTGATCCACGCCTCTGCATGGTGGAAGAGTTTTCGGCAACTCGGGTGGCATAACGTCATTGAACTCTTTCAGGACGTTCGCCACCACAGCAGGTTCTTGAATGGCCTTCTCGTCGAGTGGCTCTAGCTTCATAACAGCCACGAATATTAGTTCGCTTTTTCGTACCCCCTTCTTCAATTGTAATGCCGATATCTGTTGGGGGTCTTTGGTTCCTCTCCGAGAAACAGGAACCACACAGGGGTCGTCACCCCCCATCATGCATAGGGTGTTTAGGAACGGCATAAGCACCAACTTCGCCGTGTTCATAAACTTCATTCCAAGGATCACTTGGAAGTCGTCCAATAGCACCGCCATCATATTCGTGCTCCCGCTCCATGTTCCAATCTTGATGGGGACTTCCTTTGCCAACCCGGAGATTCGCTTGGCCTCCAAGTTCACCGCCTTCATTCGACTTGGGCTCTTCTCCAAGATCAGTCCAAGTCGTTTTGCTTCTCGATCGGTAATAAAGTTGTGGATAGCGCTCGTGTCCGCCATTGCACGGGTCGTTTGGCCATTGAGCTTGATGTCTACGTACATCAGCTCACCACTTCCTGCTTTTTGTAGCCTTGTCTTCGTAGACTCCCCCACTTGACCCCGCATAGTGTTCAACAAACGCATTGCTCCCATCCGGGATCCTAACGACTCCTCGTCGTCGCTACAGGATTCAGAACTACTCGAACTAAGAGCGACAGCCTTGCCCTTGTCCGATTTGGGGGGATGTTCAGAAGCTGTTAAAGCATTGAGTGCCTGTTTTTGTGGACACTCCCTCACCATGTGCGGCCCTCCGCACAAGAAGCATCCGCCGGGTTTCGGGGTCTTGCCTTTCGGGCTTGGCCCTTTGTGGGAACTCTTCTTCTTATGTTCGCCCTCGAGCTCCTTCCCTCGATAATAGTTTGGAGGGCGATTGCTTGAAGATTGTTTCCTTCTTCCCGAGTCTTCAGAGGAAACAAAGTTGGTGAGCCTTTTTGCGACAGCAATTGCCCCAACCAAATCGACGACATTCCTTCGATGTAGTTCTTGTTGCGCCCATGGCTTCAAACCATCGAGGAAGTTGAACAGCTTATCCTTCTCGGACATGTCTTGGATGTCCAGTATTAGCGCAGAAAATTGCTTCACGTAGTCTCGAATGAAAGTATTTTGGTGGAGTTGTCTCAACTTCCTTCTTGCGACGAACTCGGTGTTCTCCGGTAAGAACTGAATTCTTAACTCCCACTTCAAGTCCTCCCATGTGTCAACTCGACACCGACCTTGTTGGATCTCCTCCCAACGGGTTCACCACCAAAGTTTTGCATCTTCGTTCAGATATATGGTTGCTATGAAAACTTTGGTTTCTTCCGAATCAGGCCTTGTGGCTCGAAAGTATTGTTCCATGTCAAACAAAAAATTCTCGAGCTCTTTGGCATCTCTGGCCCCTCCATAACCATGAGGCTCGGGTGCCCTCAAGTTTTTTGAAGACGCAATGCAGGTGTTGCTTCCTCCCGCATTTAGTGCTCTTGTGAGCATGGTCACCCTTGAAGTGAGTTCCGCCACAACTTCCTGCAGGTGTTGCACGGAGTCTTTGGCATCATCGGACAATCGACCGACTAGTGCCTCAACCTTGTCGATCCTAGACTCCGCTTCTTCTTGCGAGCTCTCGACCCAAACAATCCTTCGTTGGCTATGGTAGAGTTTCTCCAAGCTCGCTTCGAGAACATCCAAGCGAGTTTCCGCCGTTGTGAGTCTCTCCTTATGACTCTTTTTCCCGATTGGCGCTCCAGTTTGCGCCTCCTCCGCTCGCGGAGAGTAACCAACTTCTCGCTCGTTATATTCGCTATCGCGCTCCTCCTGAGCGGCTCCAACAACATGAGAGCGAATGTGCACTTGCAGCCCACCTGCGGCTGCTTGGGGCAAGGTTCCAGCTTGCCCCGTCTTACTTGATTCGCCGCGATGCTTTGCCATGCTTGAATTATTTTGGGTTTCCCGATGCTGGCGGTGCCACCGCCCGTCAGTGTCTGATACTGACAGTGTACTGACGGTGCCATCGCCGGAACTCTCGGGTTCTGGGCGGTGCCATCGCCTAGACTATTTCAGCTCACTGATTGGGCTCCAAACTTGGCCCAAACCAGTCCAAACTCGGGCCCAATTGGCCACTAACCGGGTTATAGGATTAACCCTTAATCCTAACCCTAATTACATACAAACTACGAAATTAAGACATAGTCCTAAGCAGGTTTTTAACCGGCAATGTCGAGTTCCCTTCCGGCGAGCTTTCTGGTGATCTTCCGACGAACTTCCGATACACCCTCGGATTTCTTCCGACGGACTCCCAGCAGGCTCCCGATCTTGTGGTGAGTTCAACGAGTCTTTGGCAAGTAGCCGAACCTTCTCGGTGATCTCCGCGAACCTTCGACGATCTCTTTGGCGGACTTCCGAAAACTTCGGTAAGTCCCCGATTTCTTCTTGGTTGGTTCCGGCAACACTTCCGACGAATCTTCGGACTCTTGGCGGACTCTCGAACACCCATCGAACTTGACTCCAGTAGGCTTGCTTTATGTCTTCAAGCTATCGTAGTTAATCCTGCACATTTAACTCAATAATATGCATTAGATCAATTAACCCATCAATTGATTTCATCATCAAAATCCGAGATTCAACAATCTCCCCCTTTTTGATGATGACAATCAATTGATGACGGAGTTAAACATAACTCCCCCTATCTATATGTCATATTATGAGAAGATAAAAACACTTGAATTCAATCTCTTTGAATTCAAGCCTAAATCGATAAGTTCTATCCGTTGAACTTATCGTTATTCTTAATAAGCATGAGCAAATACGAAACTTCGTATTTCTCATAATTTCAAGCTATGAAAATTATTTTCAAGTCGAATGATAAGAGACAATTATCATTTCGACAAGAGATGTAAACTTTCAACATGAATCTCATGATATAAATGTAAGGCATGATTTAATATGATCAACCAATCTAAAAACTTGCGATATTCTCAAGGAGTTTTGCGATGCATATAAGACATTTGCATTAAGACAAGCTCTTGCAATTCATATAAGTCATGCTATCGATGCATATAAGACATTTGCATTAACACAAGCTTTTACAATTCAAATAAGTCATGCTACCACATTGGCATACAATTCATCAATCTTTTACTCATTCTTCTCCCCCTTTGTCATCAACAAAAAGGGAGATGAGACATTTAAGCCGATAATTTGTGATTTAAAAAATTCACCATTAAGATCGATCATTCAGCATTCATAAGATTATATAAAATTCATCCTATTAAACAGAATCAAAAATTCATTAGAAAAATTCAGCATTCATTCAAAATTCATTAGAAAAATTCAGCATTCATCAAAAGTTGCATCTCATAAAGAAACAGCATGGCTTTCATACAAAAGAAAGAAGATGGCAAAACCTTAACTTGGCATTAAGGGTAATCATACAAGGATCGCATGTCAAGGTAATAGAATAAGAAAGCATATCGATTAATCCTTAGGAGGAAATACATAGTTCTTATACATGACATCTATTTTTTGATTCATTTATCGCAATTCCTTCAAAATTTCAATTTGCTGAATTTGAATTTGCTCTTGCTGAGATTTGAGTTGTTCTTGTTTCGAAATTTGGAAACTTACGAGCTACTTCATTAGATCTAAAAAGGTTTTGGTCATATGAATCTCCTTCCACCCTCTTCCCTTTTGTTCTTGTTGATTTCTTAGGAGCCATTATCTAAACATGATGATAGATCAAGAATATGAAACTGTGAAGAGTAGGCAAAATAATGAGAAGAGGAAGGAAAGACTTCAGATTTTACCTTATGAAGAATTCCTTGGAAGATAGAGAGCTTGAACCAACAAGAAACCCTCTTTTAGGCTTCTAAAGGTTAGAATGAGGGTGAGAGAGGTTTAGAGAGTATTGTAGGAGTTCTAGGGAGAGTTCTCACGGGTTAGGAGCGGTTCTACCGCCGGCCCTAACTCATTCTCTTATAAGGGAGTTCTCGGGCGATGCCACCGCCAATCCGAGCGGTGCCACCGCCTAGCGATCGAGCGCTCAGGCGGTGCTACCGTCGATTCTAGCGGTGCCACCGCTGGCGTGCCAAAGAAAAGAAATTTCTTTCCTCCCTTTTTGTTTTCAGATGTGTGTGATTCAAGATAGGATCTTGGATTGTTCTTTAAGATGTTATTTGGAATCGAAAAAGAAGGAAGAAATCAAATCCACGAAAACCGAAAAGAGGATGAAAAAACTTTCGGAAAAGACACATAATCAAGCTTATTTTCAAGGACAGTTTAACATGCCTAGTTCCCTTCTAATGAAGTCAATTTGGTCTTCATTTAAAGCTTTTGTAAAAATGTCTGCTAATTGATGCTTTGTGTCAATAAACTCTAGAATGACCTTATTGTTAAGGATATGATCGCATATGAAATGATGTCTAACATCGATATGCTTAGTTCTAGAGTGTTGAATTGGATTTTTGGTAAGACATATGACAATTGTATTATCACATTTTATGGAAATGTCCTTCAAGTGAATTCCATAGTCTTCTAATGTATTCTTCATCCAAACAACTTGTGCACAGCATGCACTTGCAACAATGTATTTGGCTTCCGTCGTAGATAGTGCAACTGAATTTTGTTTTTTGAAAGTCCAAGAAACAAGTGCATGTCCCAGAAATTGGCATGTTCCAGATATACTTTTTCTATCTATCCTACATCCGCAAAAGTCAGCATCTGCATAAGCTATTAAATCGAATTTATCGGATTTCGGATACCACAATCCTAAATTGGGAGTTCTTTTAAGATATCTAAAAATTCTTTTAACACTCTTAAGATAAGATAATTTAGGATTAGATTGAAACCTAACACAAAGTCCTACACTAAACATGATATCCGATCTAGTCGCGGTAAGGTAATGTAGACTACCTATCATTCCCCTATATGTTTTTTGATCAAACTTTTGACCATTTTCAACCATATCTAACTTAGTCGAAGTACTCATAGGAGTGTTTATCGCTTTTGAACCATCCATGTTAAATCGTTTCAACAATTCTAATATATATTTAGATTGATTAAGAAATATACCATCACTAAGTTGTTTAATTTGTAATCCTAAAAAGAAGATTAATTCTCCCATTAGGCTCATTTCAAATTCATGACTCATACACTTGGCAAATGATTCACATAGTGATTCATCCGAAGAACTAAAAATAATATCGTTAACATATATTTGAACAATAAGAAAATTGTTTTCAAAGTGTTTGATAAACAATGTAGTATCAACCTTGCCTTTGGTAAAATTATTTAAAATAAGAAAGGAACTAAGCCTTTCATACCAAGCTCTAGGAGCTTGTTTCAAGCCATAGAGAGCCTCAGTCAATTTGAATACATGATTAGGAAGAAGAGAATTTTCAAATCCGGGAGGTTATTCGACATATACTTCTTCGAAAATAAAACCATTCAAGAAGGCACTTTTGACATCTATTTGAAATAGTTTAAAATCATTACTACTAGCATAGGCAAGGAGCATCCTAATGGCTTCTAATCTTGCCACAGGAGCGAAGGTTTCTTCGTAGTCGATACCTTCTTCTTGGTTGAAACCTTTGGCCACTAGTCTAGCCTTGTTTCTAACCACGATACCGCATTCGTCTTGCTTGTTTCTAAAAACCCATTTAGTACCAATGACTAAATGGTCACTAGGTCTAGGAACAAGCTTCCAAACCTCATTCCTCTCAAATTGGTTAAATTCCTCTTGCATTGCAATGACCCATGAATCATCTTTCAAGGCCTCGTCAATGCATTTAGGTTCAATTTCAGAAAGGAAGGCGGCGTTAGCACAAAAATTCTTGAAGGAAGAACGAATTTGAACCCCTTTTGATGTATCTCCTAGAATTAGCTCCTTTAGATGAGCATCCACATACTTTCATTCCTTAGGTGAGGAAGAAGATGCATCCAAGTTATTATTTTGAGGAGGGGGTTCATTTAAATTCAAATTATCAAAACTAAGATCATCATCAAAATCATTTTTATTTAACTCGGAAATTTCATTGAAAACTACATGAATAGACTCTTCTATAACTAAGGTTCTTTTGTTAAAAACACGAAAAGCCTTAGAAACGAAAGAGTAACCAAGAAAGATGCCTTCATCGGATTTAGCATCAAATTTTCCTAAGGCATCCTTTTCATTCAAAATAAAGCATTTGCAACCAAAAACTTTAAAATAAGAGACATTTGATTTTTTGTTATTCCATAATTCATAGGGAGTTTTTGATAGCGATGGTCTTATTAAAACCCTATTCATGACATAGCAAGCCGTATTAACGGTTTCGGCCCAAAAATACTTAGGTAGACTATGTTCATTTAACATGGTTCTTGCTATTTCTTGTAAATTTCTATTTTTTCTTTCAACTACCCCATTTGTTAAGGATTTTTCGGAGTGGAGAAGTTGTGGTTATATCCATTGGATTCACAAAAACTTTGGAAGTCACGATTTTGAAATCGCCACCGTGATCACTCCAAATTGATGAAATCATAGCTATTTTTCTTTCAACTACCCCATTTTGTTAAGGATTTTTCGGAGTGGAGAAGTTGTGGTTATATCCATTGGATTCACAAAAACTTTGGAAGTCACGATTTTGAAATTCGCCACCGTGATCACTCCAAATTGATGAAATCATGAAGCCTTTTTCATTTTGAGTAAGTTTACAAAATTTAGAGAAACATTTGAAACAATCACTTTTGTGAGCCAAGAAATTGGTTCAAGTGTATCTACTATAGTCATCTACAATTACGAAGGCATATTTACTTCCTCCTAGACTCGTTGTGTCAATTGGTCCAAATAAGTCCAAATTGATCAATTGCAATGGTCTAGTTGTGCTAATTTGATTTTTTGGTTTGAAACTAGTTTTTATTTGTTTTCCTAGTTAACAAGCAATCACACACTTTGTCCTTAACAAACTTCATATTGGGAATTCCTCGTACTAACTCTCTAGATGAAATCTTAGATATTAGTTTCATACTTGCATGGCCTAATCTCCTATGGCAAAGCCAAGCATCATCATTTAAAACAGAAAAGCACATTTCATTACTATGTTCATCAAGGTTGATGGTGTAGACATTATTTTGTTTTAAGGCAATCATTGATATGTTATTGTTTGGTTTTTCAATAATGCACACATTATTGAAAATGGTGAAAAGTTTGATCAAAAAACGTATAGGGGAATGATAGGTAGTCTACTTTACCTCACCGCGACTACACCGGATATCATGTTTAGTATAGGACTTTGCGCTAGGTTTCAATCTAATCCTAAATTATCTCACCTTAAGAGTGTTAAAAGAATTTTTAGATATCTTAAAGGAACTCCCAATTTAGGATTGTGATATCCGAAATCCGATAAATTCGATTTAATAACTTATGCAGATGCCGACTTTGGCGGATGCAGGATAAATAGAAAAAGTACATTTAGAACATGCCAATTTCTGGGACATGCACTTGTTTTTTTGAACTTCCAAGAAACAAAATTCATTTGCACTATCTATGGCGGAAGCCGAATACATTGCTGCAAGTGCATGCTGTGCACAAGTTGTTTGGATGAAGAATACATTAGAAGACTATGGAATTCACTTGAAGAACATTCCCATAAAATGTGATAATACAAGTGTCATATGTCTTACCAAAAATCCAATTCAACACTCTAGAACTAAGCATATCGACGTTAGGCATCATTTCATACGCGATCATGTCCTTAACAATAATGTCATTCTAGAGTTTATTGACACAAAGCATCAATTAGCAGACATTTTTACAAAAGCCTTAAATGAAGACCAATTTGACTTCATTAGAAGGGAACTAGGCATGTTAAACTATCTTTGAAAATAAGCTTGATTATGTGTCTTTTCCGAAAGTTTTTTTATCCTCTTTCCGGTTTTCGTGGATTTGATTTCTTCCTTCTTTTTCGATTCCAAATAACATCTTAAAGAACAATCCAAGATCCTATCTTGAATCACACACATCTGAAAACAAAAAGGGAAGAAAGAAATTTCTTTTCTTTGGCACGCTAGCGGTGGCACCGCCAGAACCAACGGTAGCACCGCCTGAGCGCTCGGTCACTAGGCGGTGGCACCACTCGGATTAGCGGTGGCACCGCCCGAGAACTCCCTTATAAGAGAATGAGTTAGGGCCGGCGGTAGAACCGCCCCCAACCCGTAAGAACTCTCCCTAGAACTCCCACAATACTCTCTAAACCTCTCTCACCCTCATTCTAACCTTTAGAAGCCTAAAAGAGAGATTCTTGTTGGTTCAAGCTCTCTATCTTCCAAGGAATTCTCCATAAGGTAAAATTTGAACTCTTTCCTTCCTCTTCTCATTATTTTGTCTATTCTTCACAATTTCATATTTTTGATCTATCATCTTGTTTAGATAATGGCTCCTAAGAGATCAACAAGAACAAAAGGGAAGAGGGTGGAAGAAGATTCACATGACCAAAATCTTTTTAGATCTAATGAAGTGGCTCTTAGGTTTCCAAATTTCGAAACAAGAACAACTCAAATCACAGTAAGAGCAAATTCAAATTCAGCAAATTGAAATTTTGAAGGAACTGCGACAAATGAATCAAAAAATAGATGTCATGTATAAGAACTATGGATTTCCTCATAAGGATTAATCGATATGCCTTCTTATTCTATTACCTTGACATGCTATCCTTATATGATTACCCTTAATGCCAAGTTAAGGTTTTGCCATCTTCTTTCTTTTGTATGAAAGCCATGCTGTTTCTTTATGAGATGCAACTTTTGATGAATGCTGAATTTTTCTAATAAATTTTGAATGAATGCTGAATTTTTCTAATGAATTTTGGATGAATGCTGAATTTTTCTAATGAATTTTGGATTCTGTTTAATAGGATGAATTTTATATAATCTTATGAATGCTGAATGATCGATCTTAATGATGAATTTTTTAAATCACAAATTATCGGCTTAAAAGTCTCATCTCCTTTTTTGTTGATGACAAAGGGGGAGAAGAATGAGTAAAAGATTGATGAATTGTATGCCAATGTGATAGCATGACTTATTTGAATTGCAAAAGCTTGTGTTAATGCAAATGTCTTATATGCATCGATAGCATGACTTATATGAATTGCAAGAGCTTGTCTTAATGCAAATGTCTTATATGCATCGCAAAACTCCTTGAGAATATCGCAAGTTTTTAGATTGGTTGATCATATTAAATCATGCCTTATATTTATATCATGAGATTCATGTTGAAAGTTTACATCTCTTGTCGAAATGATAATTGTCTCTTATCATTCGACTTGAAAATAATTTTCATAGCTTGAAATTATGAGAAATACGAAGTTTCGTATTTGCTCATGCTTATTAAGAATAACGATAAGTTCAACGGATAGAACTTATCGGTTTAGGCTTGAATTCAAAGAGATTGAATTCAAGTGTTTTTATCTTCTCATAATATGGCATATAGATAGGGGGAGTTATGTTTAACTCCGTCATCAATTGATTGTCATCATCAAAAAGGGGGAGATTGTTGAATCTCGGATTTTGATGATGAAATCAATTGATGGGTTAATTGATCTAATGCATATTATTGAGTTAAATGTGCAGGATTAACTACGATAGCTTGAAGACATAAAGCAAGCCTACTGGAGTCAAGTTCGATGGGTGTTTGAGAGTCCGCCAAGAGTCCGAAGATTCGTCGGAAGTGTTGCCGGAACCAACCAAGAAGAAATCGGGGACTTACCGAAGTTTTCGGAAGTCCGCCAAAGAGATCGTCGGAGGTTCGCGGAGATCACCGAGAAGGTTCGGCTACTTGCCAAAGACTCGTTGAACTCACCACAAGATCGGGAGCCTATTGGGAGTCCGTCGGAAGAAATCCGAGGGTGTATCGGAAGTTCGTCGGAAGATCACCGGAAAGCTCGCCGGAAGGGAACTCGACATTGCCGGTTAAAAACCTGCTTAGGACTATGTCTTAATTTCGTAGTTTGTATGTAATTAGGGTTAGGATTAAGGGTTAATCCTATAACCCGGTTAGGGGCCAATTGGGCCCGAGTTTGGACTGGTTTGGGCCAAGTTTGGAGCTCAATCAGTGAGCTGAAATAGTCTAGGCGGTGGCACCGCCCAGAACCCGAGAGTTCCGGCGATGGCACCGTCAGTACACTGTTAGTATCAGACACTGATAGGCGGTGGCACCGCCAGCATCAGGAAACCCAAAAGAATTCAAATTTGGAGCTCAAATTTGAATCCTCTTGGGGCCTATAAATACCCCTCAATTCTCAGCAGAGAAGACAACCTTTTTGAGAAGTAAGAGATTGAGATAAAGCCTTAGCAAAGTCTTTAGCAAGTCTTGTTTTCAATAGCTTAAGTGTTCACCTCCCTCTTTCTCTTTGAAAATTTGTAAGAGTGTGAACCACTTGTAAAAGGTTGTAAGAGGGGTATTTGTCCTTCCCCTTCAAAGTGATTTGCTAGTGGAAGTTGGAAGCCTCATCGAATAAGGCTACGCAAGTGGATGTAGGTCATTTGACCGAACCACTTTAAATTGGTGTGTCCCTTGAATGTGTGAGTATTTACCTTTCTGAAATCGTTATTTACTTAGCAGCAAGCTTTCGGTTTTTCATCTTCTAACTTTACTCAAGCTACTCTTGCCAAGTTATTCATTCTCGAATCGAAATCTCTACGCATTTACAAAATCATATTCAAACTTACAAGTTTTAATCCGTTGCACTAATTCACCCCCCCTCTTTTAGTGCCGCTCTGATCCTAACACCTTCGCTGCTCGCTCGAAGTGCTTGCCCTCTCTGATACCACAATGTCACGGCCTTAGCTGGAATTGCCTAAGGCGTGAGGCACCCTTGCAACAAAGACGCGAACTTAGCTTACGTTGCCTAAGTCGCGAGGCACCCTTGCGGCAAAGACGTGGACTTAGCTTGCGTTGCCTAAGTCGTGCTTCGCCCTTGCGATTTGCGTCCGCAAAGATCAGCCCACTTGCAACCTCTCACAGGTCCCGAAGGACCTATAAAAGAGAAAGTTGATCAGTTCGAAGAACGAGCGACGGACAAGTCCCGACGTCTCGCGAAAAGGGGAAGCTTTGCAAGCAATTCAGCGAGCACCTTGAGTGTACAAGAGAAATGAGGGCGAGAGGGAAAACAAGGACTTTAAAAGGTTGAACGAACAGCTGCTCATCGAATGCCAGGCACGACAACAAGTTCCCGTCAAGGTAACATGCGAACTTGCGAAAGAGTATTCAATGCCCGGTACTATACCGAAGCCCCATCCAGCCCTGTGCCACCCAGGTGATTCCAAGGGGCTAAGATGGCTAACGTTTTGGTGAGCAGAGGCGGACTACAGAAAACAGCCCGTGGCACACAAAAACGGAGCTGTTTTGGGCTGTTTTGCTCGGTTCGGTGAGCGGTCGCTTTGTAATGCTGCAACTTGTTCAAACTTACATTTTTACAAGCAAAATGACTCAAAACCAAGACAAAATATGCTGTCAAGCAACTGTACATGTAGATGAGAGCGACGAACGGTTCGTTGAACGGAGTTGTTGCCGGTGCGCGACGATCGTTCGTGACATGCTTGCCAACGAGAATACAACCCCGCAAGGCATGGGGTCGGAAGGAGGGCCCCGAAACAGACAAACTCGTCGAAAATGTCGACAAACGCTAGCAAGCACAAGGGGAATCGACTACCTACGAAAGGTATAAAAACCACCCCCAGGGAGATGCCGAGAGGGCAGGATTCACTATTCACAAAAAGTGACTTAAGTTTCAAAGGGGTCAAGCCGGAACTCCTATCTTCGGCATTGACCTGTTGTGCAGGACTCAGGACTGGAAGCCCCTCGTGGATTCGCTAGAGAACACCATAAGAGACAACCATGACTCTTTGTCCTTACTCCGTGAAGCCTTCCTTCTAAGTAACCACACGGATGACCATACACAATCAAGGCCGAATCAAGCCGTGCCCCGACATAAAGAATCACAACAGAAACCTTTTTTGCTTTATGAAATTAGAGAGATTTGGAAAGGTGGAGGATAACCACAAAAAGGATCCAAGAGGTACTTATCAATGTGAGACTTGGGATGGATTAATGCACAAAAGTCTTTACACCGCAACCAGAAAGTCTAATTTCATAACCCTTATTTCCCCAATTCTCTATCCTAGATTAATCGATTAAAAAAAGCTAAGAGATCATAGCAAAATCCGCAGAATCTCTATTTCAATAGGACAAGGGGATGTAAAAAGATCAGATTACCTCGGCATGAGGGATGCAGGGGTTGAGGATCGCACAGAAAGCGAGAGGAGGAGGGACACTCGAGTGGCGGTTGATATTGGGAACTAACGAAGCAGACGAGCTCGTCGCGAATCCCGCCCCCTACCTCCGTGCGCGCGGAAGAGACAGCATCGACCAGCATAAGAGCCCCCTCCGAGAGTCCGGCCGGAACGACCGCCGCCGCAAGCGGCGCCAACCGCGATCGAGCGCGCCGCGGCAAGCACGCGGCAGCCATGAGTCGGGCGGCGCAAGCGCCGATTGTACTCGCGCTGCTCATAGCGCTAAGCGCGAGAGAGATCGGAATCAAGATAGTGACAATGAGCAGTGAAGGCTCCATTCATAGCTGCCGTAAATTTCTAATCCGACCCGGTAACATCTATTGGATTATCTTTAGCCAACTTTGATCAGAATAAAATTAGAGATGGTATTAGGTGAGATTTCTCGGATTCTAAAATAATGTTATTTGAAACAAGTATAAATAATAAGGTATGGAACAAATTTAATTGTTAATTAAATCTCGAATACATTTTTCACAAAGAAATAAATAAATACCAAGTCTGGTCTATCGGGTTTGGATTCAGGCTGCATGTCAAATATAAAACTAGAAGAACACTGAAGGCACCACCTCTTGTTATTATTCTCATTCATACAGGCGAGCATGATGCCATGGAAATGAATGGAACATAGGAGTCTTATTACCGTGGCCATATACCCCCCTCCGTTTTCCTTCCCCTATCTACACCCAAAAATATTCCACAAACAACATCTTTACATTATTGCAGGCAGAGAAGCCATCCTCTACCCGCCATGTTCAAACTTCCTGCGATGCCCTCGTCTTGATCGGCTTCAACTTCACGCCCATGCTTTCTGGTGACAGCAACTCCGGTGAGATGCAACATGGACTGAGCGGACTGCACGGGCTGCCGGTTAATTGGCTAGGTCTGTACAGCCCATACCCCATGAAGAAATACTCCATCGGTATCAGCATCGCATGAGGCTGCTCCTCCGTCACCAGTGATCCACATGCATGGACCTGAATTGCATACACAAAGTTCAGAGACTAAAGCCGGCTGGTGTCCTATTTTGAAGTTGATGATCATCGCAGCATCAAGATCATACCTCCACCAAGGCACTGTATCTTCTGTCCAGCTTTGATGCCATGTGAAGTGCGTCAACATGGAATGGGGAGTTCTCGCCCACGAATACTAAAGTCCGGCATTGTAGCTGCTGCAGGTCTTCAGTGATGTCATGCCTCCTGCTCTTCGATCGGTAGCAGTGTTAGAATGAAAAAACTAATGATTGTTGGCAAATCAAAAATGTTTGACAATACCGGTTAATCGATTGAAGAAACCGCCACACGTTCATGGCTTGCCTTTCATCCAGCAGCTGAAGAGGCAGAGCGTCAGGCACCATTGCAAATGAATACATTTCTTCTTCTCAGATTTATATAGCCAATGAATAACGCATAGACAGATGGGTTAACTAGACTCACATTTCTGCAGCCCTGCACAGTATCTGACTCAGGGATTTGTGCATTGCCACGAACTTCCTGCCAACATAAACGAAAAGAAAATCATGGGCATTAGTGTCATGGCACAATGAAAGAAACATAAAGAACAGTATAGCAAAAGCTACCTTGCTAAAGTATCGCTGAAGCAATCTCTCCTTTATTAAGCCACACATACCATAGAAATAGATTAAATTCGATATAACCTGAACAACAGCGTTGACAATTAGCTGATGATCTAGTTCATGTAGATTAAACAACAATGGTAACGAGGATCTGAGGTCAAACCTTATTGTACAACCATTCTGTCCAAGAGGGAGCTTTACATAGAGGAGATACAAGAATCAGACCAATCACACGCTCCCTATATTTGATCTGGAAGGATGTAGAACTTAAGTCAATATGCTATAGATAATGTAATACTAAGACATGATCCTTGGGAAGCACCTACAGCAAAAAGGGTAAGAATGTAAGCACCAGCGGTGACCCCCAGGCACATAACTGAACCTAACCTAGAAAGGGATGAATCAAGAGATTAAGAAAAACATTTAGAAACCCAACATTCAACTATAAAGCATCCTAGATTACAAGAACAAAGCAAGTAACCAGATACTACATATGCTTATAATTACCTGAAGAAGTCGAGAACAATGGCAATTTGATTGGCCAAATCATCAACAGAAGGAACAGGAATGTCAGAAGAAATCAGACCAGCACCTGTCTGCAACAGAACTTGAGCAAGACGAGTCAGATGACAAACTGATATGAACACCATGTTAACCAAGCATATGATAAAGGCACATAATCATCAGAAACGAGAATCAGCTAAAACAAACGCTTCTATCAAAGGTACCGACCTCATGCCCTGGAGGACTGATATGATAAACGCAAAAGCTATGAAGCAACACGGATGCAGCTTCAGGGCAAGAAAACAATCCTTGGAAACATGACACATCTGCCCAATAAAGCCATCAACATAACATAAAGTAAAATTCCTGAAAACTGTTAAAATGAAATATATATGTATTTGGCTGTGCATCATTCAAGAATTTGATATCAAGAGAAACGACATAGCAACAGCTACTTTTGTGGTGCCTTGGTGGCCGAACAAACAAAGAGAGCCTAGCAAACATGAACAATCTAACATCAACACTCCTAATACTCAAATAATTTAACAAAGAGAGCCTAGAAATTTTATTTTAAGAAATTGAAGCAATTTAACCACAGAAATATCATGTGCAAACACCGAAGAAACATATCATATTAGACTAGCACAAACAATAGAATGATTTGAGATAATCCTAACGGATCTTTATAAATGTTTAATGATACTTCATAGATGGTCAAGTAGCACGCATTAGTCGAATAAAAGCAAAAAAAATTGGTCAACTGTTTCTAACAGTGAACTTACAGTTTAAAGCAACATCTGGATAGGTTATTAACGCAGGCTTCTCCTTATCCCCAAAAACAGTAACCGACACCTCGCCAAACCTGGTCTTAACAAGATGTTCCTGTGGACCCAAAAAATAAAAACCCACGATGATTCAGTAATCACATGAGAAGCCTGTAAAAGTATCCTCAAAAGAAAAGCAAACATTTTGTTTTAACTTAGCATTAGTACAGAAAGAGAAGAGGTGGACCAACCTTCATACAGAAACTTGGTGTAAGCAAGATTCAGCAAACAAGACTACAATATTGTTAGAAAAAGAAAATAATGCATATCTCCTTGACAACAACAAAAACAGGGACATTAAAGAACTTCATTTATATAACTATTTGCAGTTTCATATATGATTCATCCTTGACCGAATAACAGTAGGAAAAATATTGCTTACCTGGACAATTTGCAAAATGAAAAGAAAAAGCAAATAGGCAACAGAGAGCTACAACTCTGGGCCTTAACACAACCAATGACGTCAGAATGAAAAGATGGTTTGCTCACATTATTGCTAAAATGGTGAAGAAACATAGAAGTGGATGTTCAGGTAGTCAAAGCTTAAAAAGATAACACATGAGACCAAGAATTTGACAAGATGATTCAAGAGAATCAACTGAATCAAGTCAACATAGAGTGGACATATACTAAACGATTTGGTCCAACAAAACAGATTTCTTTTATTTCAATTGTTCTCAATAACAAATTGGTATGGACATAATCCGAAACATCGAGTCAGGAACTGTCTGCACTAAGGTCAGCTCAAGCTACTTAAATATGATTCAATGGAATACTCATCTTCAAGGATAGAACACATTCTACTTCAAGTGATGAACATGTAGGCAAGCAAACACCGTTGAATAAGCCTCTGTTCGTTTCCGAAGTACAATGTCGGCTCTGTCTATAAAAAAAAAACAACGAATCTCTGAACTCAGTTGGACTTCGTTTTATTCCCTTATCCTGATATAAAAGAGGCATAACGAATAAAGCAAAGGACAATCACATTTGGATTTCACATAAATCGAAGGACGAAACAATCCGAAATATTCTTGATACCAACTCCGAACCATCTCGGGGTTTCCAGGAGAGTCCTGTTACATGGAATCATCATCCTTTCGTCATAGGTCGACGACTTAGATTCCAAACCATCAAGATATGGAAAATAAAATCGAATTCTTGGCATGATTTAGATTTTTCTTGTGAAAACAACAACGCTCCGTTAAAAAGGAACAAAAAATTTCATGGCTAACGTAACAAAATCTTATCTTTTTTAACTATCTAAAAACCAGGGACGGAAATGCTAACCGATGAAACAATAAAACCCAACCTTTCCGCCGAAGGAGAGCTTCTCCACATCAATCGAGACGGAGCCGCTCGAATCTCCCATCGGCCAGGAGGCGTCGCGATCAAGGCCTGGGTTCGCCCCGCCTCGCCTTCGCCTCCTTCCGTCTCTCGCGATCTGTTCTCGCCTATTTGGGAGGAGAATCCGCCATCGCTTATTCCGAACCGATACCACGAACCGGAGCACGAATCTTATTCAGCTCTTTCTTTTATTAACCCAGCGACGAAAAGCCCACCGACATCGCTCTCGCTTCCTCTCCTTGCGGATGACAGCTGGCAGATTCAGGCTTCCTTTTGCACACTGGCCCGCACGAGGTGGCCGGGGGTGTGGGACCTGAATGACGAAACTACCGACCCGCGATTTGTAGCTCCCGAGCAAGGCTATCGATCACAACCGTCCGATCCGTGACGTCTGACGTTCGTCTCCGTTGAGGCAACAGATTGAATGGGATTTTCTGTCCAACTACATGCAGGATCCAGCTTTTCCAATCTTTTACTTCTCCACAAAAAGTGGGACCAACTGTGTTATGTGGGTGCGGAATAGCTGAATCTTACGGGGCATCTACAGCTGATCTGTACCTAACACCCGCGATGGCTAAGGTGGAGCCCGTTTCGTTTGACTGCGGTCAGCGATATAAATCGGGGAGTAGGTGTGGCAGGGAGCCTGTCACCGTCGGATCACGAGAGGCCACCGAAATGGTTACTGACGTAAGCATATTCTGGGGAATGGGGTATTCTTCGCGAATCTCAAAGCACGTTGGACCATCGCATTTGATATACATGGAAAATATAACATTAGCAAAGCGGGTTTCAGTGGGCGAAGAGTGTGTCATGGCTTACTTGGCTCCTGTAAACACTAACTGATCGTTTAGACCTAAGTTGGTGGCATGATGAACAAGTCAAACCGGGGTAATAATAAAAATGAATCATATCCGCAAACTTCGAACTATTTTGAGAGTGATATGTATAGGCACGTAGGAGGAGGCGGAGGAGGCAATGGCGACGAGAAGACCAAGTGGTCGGCCACCAACGACCATGGCCCCGCCTCCTCTACTTCCTTTATAAACACCTCCCCTTAGCACTCTTCTTCCCCCACTGAGCTGCTCTCTCGTCTCTCCTTCGTGGCGGTGACCACATTCCACCCTCTGCTCCTCCTCCTCCTCCACCTTCTCGTCGTTACCGCTAATGGCACTTCAAAGCCCGTGAAGTATTAAACACTTGTCGTCAACCGCCTCAGAAGCCCCCCGCCCCTCCTTCCCGAGGACGACATCGCCGTCGAAACCATGGCCACGGCAGACCAAGCTGAGGTGACCCTCCCGGTCCCCTTCTCCGTCCACGTCCACCTCACCAACCGTGACTCCTTCCTTGCCGCCAGCGCCACCGCGGAGCGGATCTTCGCCCTCCGCCTCGACCGTGACGCCGCCCGTGTGGAAACCATCCGGCATACCCTCCCGGCAGCAAAGGCCGCGGAAGCAACTGGCCGGCGAGGTTTCATAACTCAGCTGGTCTCCGGCCTTACCCTGGGAATCGGCGCGTATTTCACCAGGATCGGGATCGCCTGCGAGATACGCCTCCATGGTGCTTGACACCGGTAGCGATGTCGTCTGGCTCCAATGCACTCCGTGCCGCCGTTGCTACAACCAGTCCGAACCCATCTTCGACCCCCAAAATTTCCCGCACGTACGCCGCCGTCCCTTGTGGCTCTAAGCTTTGCCGCAGCGTCGACGCTTCCGGGCGTGACAACCAGAGCTATAGCTGTCTCTACCGGGCCTCCTACGTGGACGGCTCCAGCACTACCGGTCACTTGTCCACTGAGACTCTCACCTTTCAAGGAGGTGCCCGGCTGCCGCGCATTGCCGTTGGCTGTAGCCACAACGACGAGGGCCCTTCATCGCCGCCGCGGGCTTCCTCGGCCTTGGCCGGGGAAGACTATCCTTTACGTTTCAGACTCGCCGACACTTTGGCCGCACATGCTCATACTGCCGGGTAGATCGCCTCTCACCAGAAGCGCTGAACCGATCGTCTTCGTTGCTATTCGGCGGCTCGGCCTTGCCCAGTCCCTCCCAGCAGGCCGCCTACACTCCATTGTTACGGAACCCCAAGTTGGACACTTTCATCTACGTGGAGTTGCAGGGAGTGAGCGTGGGCGGCAAGCGTGTGATGGGAGTCTTGGCGTCCGACCTACGGCTGGATCGGACGACGGGCAAGCGAGGGGTGATCGTGGATTCAGAGACGACGGTGACGCGGCTGACGCGGCTAGCCTACGTGGCGGTGCGTGACGCCTTCAAGGCCAGTGTTAAGGGGCTGAAGTTGGTGCCGGCGGGACACTCGCTACTCGAGACGTGCTTCGACGCCTCGGGAATGACGGAGGTGAATGTGCTGACGATGGAGCTGCACCTGGCGGGTGGGGCGACGGTGTCGCTGCAGCCGGAGAACTGTCTCGTCCTGGTGGACGTCAATGGCACAGTTTGCTTCGCATTTGTGCCTACCGACAGCACAACTCGATAATAGGTGTTTGTGTCAATATCTTTGCGCCGTGGCCTCGGGGTCAACACGGTTGGGTTCGAGTCTGAATGATTGAAAATCTACCTGAACGACTCTTGAGACCGCTAAAGTAGTCGAATCCGGTGGTCCGGACGTGGCATGGTCATTGTTTTCTCCGGGAGGGGACTCCTCGCCTGCGCGTTCGGTGGGAGGCACTCCGTCTTCGTTCCTACACACACCTGCACATAGGTCGGGTCGAGAAAACTCGGCCCGACCCCTCCGACGATCAAGTCAGTCGATAGTCTAAGGGGGTTTTTTCTCATTCTTTCTTTTTTTTTCCCTTCCTTCTTGTTCCGAACGCGAGGGTTTTTATAGGGAAGGTCATCGTTTCTTGATGTACCCGCCTGCAGGGTGCAGGGTCGTACCTTGGATAACGTCTGACACCATATTGGGGTTACGTGAAGGACTGGGCTCCTGCAGGATGGCGACGTGCCTCGGTCGGCGTCTTGATCTGCTTCGGCCAAGCGCTGTCAGGTCAGACCGAGGCGGGCGACCCCCGTAGCTCCTCGATCTGCGTGACCTAGGAGACATCACCCAGGAGCAGGTGATGTTAGTTTATCTCCCGTCATTATTATTACCCTCATCATATCTCATCATTACCCTCATTATGTCCCATCATTATTATTACCCTCATCATTCCGCCCCCCCCCTCCTCTTGGAGGAAGCTATGCATCGGCTATTGCTAGGGGGGTCCGAAGCGTGGCTTCTGCTTTAAGTGGTTGTTCCTATCGGTTTGCCCTCTGGTCAGTGCCGAGGAGGTTTCCTAGAGGGTCGCGATGGTCGGTTGTTGGCCCATCGTCCTGCGTGATGTGTGACCGTGGGGTGTGACTTAAGCAAGGCGAAAGACTCGAGCGGGCGGGTGGCGCCAAGGAGTAAGAATCATGCAGTCTGCGACCGAGATATGCGGCTCAGGCGGGTAGGCCACGCAGAGGTGGACCCGGGCAGTCTGTGGTCGAGGGGCATGGCTCAAGCGGGCGGGCCGCGCAGAGGAGGACTCGAGCGGACTACGGCTGAGGGGCACGGCTCAGACAGGCAGGTCGCACAATGGTGGACTCGAGCAGTCTAAGGCGAGGGGCACGGCTCAGGCGAGCAGGCCGCGTAGAGGTGGACTCGGGCAGTCTGCGACAGAGGGTCACGGCTCAGGCGAGCAGGCCGCGTAGAGGTGGACTCGGGCAAACTGTGGCCGAGGGGCACGGCTCAGGCGAGCAGGCCGCGTAGAGGTGGACTCGGGCAAACTGTGGCCGAGGGGCACGGCTCAGGCGAGCAGGCCGCGTAGAGGTGGACTCGGGCAAACTGTGGCCGAGGGGCACGGCTCAGGCGAGCAGGCCGCGTAGAGGTGGACTCGGGCAAACTGTGGCCGAGGGGCACGACTCAGGTGGGCAGGCTGCGTAGAGGTGGACTCGGGCAAACTGTGGCCGAGGGGCACGGCTCAGGCGAGCAGGCCGCGTAGAGGTGGACTCGGGCAAACTGTGGCCGAGGGGCACGGCTCAGGCGAGCAGGCCGCGTAGAGGTGGACTCGGGCAAACTGTGGCCGAGGGGCACGGCTCAGGCGAGCAGGCCGCGTAGAGGTGGACTCGGGCAAACTGTGGCCGAGGGGCACGGCTCAGGCGAGCAGGCCGCGTAGAGGTGGACTCGGGCAAACTGTGGCCGAGGGGCACGGCTCAGGCGAGCAGGCCGCGTAGAGGTGGACTCGGGCAAACTGTGGCCGAGGGGCACGGCTCAGGCGAGCAGGCCGCGTAGAGGTGGACTCGGGCAAACTGTGGCCGAGGGGCACGGCTCAGGCGAGCAGGCCGCGTAGAGGTGGACTCGGGCAAACTGTGGCCGAGGGGCACGGCTCAGGCGAGCAGGCCGCGTAGAGGTGGACTCGGGCAAACTGTGGCCGAGGGGCACGGCTCAGGCGAGCAGGCCGCGTAGAGGTGGACTCGGGCAAACTGTGGCCGAGGGGCACGGCTCAGGCGAGCAGGCCGCGTAGAGGTGGACTCGGGCAAACTGTGGCCGAGGGGCACGGCTCAGACGAGCAGGCCGCGTAGAGGTGGACTCGGGCAAACTGTGGCCGAGGGGCACGGCTCAGGCGAGCAGGCCGCGTAGAGGTGGACTCGGGCAAACTGTGGCCGAGGGGCACGGCTCAGGCGAGCAGGCCGCGTAGAGGTGGACTCGGGCAAACTGTGGCCGAGGGGCACGGCTCAGGCGAGCAGGCCGCGTAGAGGTGGACTCGGGCAAACTGTGGCCGAGGGGCACGGCTCAGGCGAGCAGGCCGCGTAGAGGTGGACTCGGGCAAACTGTGGCCGAGGGGCACGGCTCAGGCGAGCAGGCCGCGTAGAGGTGGACTCGGGCAAACTGTGGCCGAGGGGCACGGCTCAGGCGAGCAGGCCGCGTAGAGGTGGACTCGGGCAAACTGTGGCCGAGGGGCACGGCTCAGGCGAGCAGGCCGCGTAGAGGTGGACTCGGGCAAACTGTGGCCGAGGGGCACGGCTCAGGCGAGCAGGCCGCGTAGAGGTGGACTCGGGCAAACTGTGGCCGAGGGGCACGGCTCAGGCGAGCAGGCCGCGTAGAGGTGGACTCGGGCAAACTGTGGCCGAGGGGCACGGCTCAGGCGAGCAGGCCGCGTAGAGGTGGACTCGGGCAAACTGTGGCCGAGGGGCACGGCTCAGGCGAGCAGGCCGCGTAGAGGTGGACTCGGGCAAACTGTGGCCGAGGGGCACGGCTCAGGCGAGCAGGCCGCGTAGAGGTGGACTCGGGCAAACTGTGGCCGAGGGGCACGGCTCAGGCGAGCAGGCCGCGTAGAGGTGGACTCGGGCAAACTGTGGCCGAGGGGCACGGCTCAGGCGAGCAGGCCGCGTAGAGGTGGACTCGGGCAAACTGTGGCCGAGGGGCACGGCTCAGGCGAGCAGGCCGCGTAGAGGTGGACTCGGGCAAACTGTGGCCGAGGGGCACGGCTCAGGCGAGCAGGCCGCGTAGAGGTGGACTCGGGCAAACTGTGGCCGAGGGGCACGGCTCAGGCGAGCAGGCCGCGTAGAGGTGGACTCGGGCAAACTGTGGCCGAGGGGCACGGCTCAGGCGAGCAGGCCGGTGATGCTGTGGCCTGCCCGATGTGACGTGCTTCGTGGGTATGGCAACGATGGGTTGTCGCCCACTCCCTAGGATGCTAGGGGTTGCTAATAGCCGGGATCCTCCCTATAAATAGCGCGCAATTGGTTCTCGCACGCTTCCTACTATGTATCGGTTCAGTCGCTTCTTCCGAACCCCGTCGCTTCGTTAAGTCGGCCCTCCTACCCTCACCTTCCAAAGGTCAGTAAGGAGACCTGAACTTTCTCGAGTTAGTGTCGATTCCTCTTTCGTGTATGATGAATCTGAGGAATCTTCTCGAGCTGACGCCGAAAGCACCTTTTGTGGGTTGAGTCGCATGCTGATCTTCGCAACGTGGCAAACGTCTCATCCAAGTCGGTTAGGTGGGCCACTGCGGACGTCTCATCCAAGTCGGTTAGGTGGGCCACTGCGGCACGACTTTTTACGATCATGTCATTGATGTAGACCTCCATATTTCGTCCGATCTATTAGGCGAATATCTTGTTTATGGTTCTTTGATATGTAACCCCAGTATTCTTTAGCCCAAAGGGCATAACTTTGTAAAATATACCCCCTGATCGATGAGGAAGGTCGTGTGCTCTTGGTCTTCGGGCGTCATCCTAATCTGGTTGTAGCTAGAGAAGGTGTCCATAAAAGAGAGGCGAGCATGCTTGGCGGTCGCATTAATCAACTGGTCGATCCTCGAGAGGGGGTAGCAGTCTTTCAGGCACACATGATTGAGATTGGTGTAGTCAACGCACATCCTCAAGCTCCTATTAGATTTTTTCACGAGGACTACATTGGACAGCCACCGTGGGTACTTGACCACTTCTATAAAGCCTGCTGCCAAAAGTCACTCCACCTCCTCACGGACGGCCAGTTGTCAGTCGGGGGCCTGTCGTCGGGGCCTCTGCTTCACTGGGCAAGCATCGGGCGAAATGTTCAGGTGATGTTGGGCAACCTTTGGATCGATGCCCGTCATGTCAGGTGTTGACCAGGCGAAGATGTCGGCATTCTCCTGTAGGAAGCCGACAAGCTGCTCCCTTTCTTGCTCATGGAGTTCCGACCCGATTTTGATCGTTCGGTCTGGCCGATCCTCCAGTAGGGGTAAGCCAATAGTGGTCTCCATTGGCTCGGGATGTTAGGTTGGTTTCTTTGTTTCCTGGGGATCACCCAGGGGTTGTTTAGCCCTCGCCCTTTTGTGCATTGAGACCGCCGTCAAGTAGCACCGTCTAGATTCACGGGGGCTTCCCCAGACTTCCCCGACCCCGGCGTGGGTCGGGAACTTCACTGTTTGGTGGTAAGTTGAGATAACGGCCCTGATCTTGTTGAGGGTCGGGCGATCGAGGATTGCATTGTATGCAGTGGGGTGGTCAACCTCCAAGAAAGTCGCTATCACGGTCTTCGACCTTAGCGGGACTCCCAGGGTTAGGGGCAAGGTGATCACCCCCAACGGCGAGATTGAGTCGCTGGTGAACCCGGTGAGTGCCGAGCATATTGGCTCCATGGCATCTATAGTCAGCCCTAGCTTCTGGAAAGCATCCAGATCGAGCACGTCGGCCGAGCTCCCTGTGTCGATCATGATCCTCCTCACCTAGGCGTTGGCGATCCTAGCCGTTATTACAAGGGCATCGTCGTGTTCAGATCGTTCGGCCCCCTCGGCCGGGAATGTCACCTCGGGCTCAGGTCTGCTCCTGGGGGCTTCGGCCGCGGTGACGCGGGCGTATGCCTTTCGTCCGGATATACTGTTCCCTCCGGATGCTGGGCCACCTGTTATCACGTCGATCTGCCGCTCAATGGGGCCCTCTGGGTGGGGCAAAAGCTCCTTACCTCGTCGGAGGTACCGGCCGAGGTGTCCTCCGCAAATGAGCTCCTCGATATGCCGCTTCAATTTGCAACACTCCTCGATGTCATGTCCGTTCTGTCGATAGAAGCGACAATACCTCGATTGGTCCACGAGCTCCCGCAGACTTCTCATCTGGTTGGGGGTTCTGAGCAACCCCTTCTCTCTTATTTAGAGAAATATCTCCGTTCAGGATGTGCTCGAGGCGGGAAGTGGGGACCTCCTCGTCGGCGGGTCAGGCCGGTCCAACCTGCGCCTCGGTGCGGCAGACTGTTGACCCTGGGGTGGCTCCGACATGACCCTTTTGTGCTCCTCCCGCCTCCTGACCATCCAGGCCTCCGTCGCGATGTACTGGTTAGCTCGCTGGAGCATTTTCGGTACCGCGGTGGGGGGTCGCTCCACGAGGGACCAGAAAAATCTGGAAGGTCGCAGGCCTATTATAAACACCTGCATTAATAGAGAGGGATGAGCATCCGGCAACCCCCGGATTTCCGTGGCAAAGCAATTCACAAAATGGGAGAGGGGCTCATCCTCCCTTTGGTTAAGTCTGAGGAGTAGTGTAATGGACGACTTTGGCCGGGCGTAAGCTAGGAAGTTAAGCTCA
>CM017191.1:11941166-12093666 GCA_004837865.1 Musa balbisiana | reverse complement strand
GGGAGACACGTTCATCAGAAATGTCGTCTTGGGCACGTCTCACGAGCTGTTTCCCGGTTTGGAATATGAACTGATGCGTGAGTTCTCTTTTTTGGCTATGGAATATGCTTCCTTTGTAATAAGAATAAACTCAAAAATCACTACCATTAGATGGCGTTTATGGTTTACATAATTTATATTACATGATTATTTTAAAAGGAGGAATCCAATTTGGACTACAGCCCCAAAAGAAAGTCAAAATTGAACCTGATACTTGTTTGCTCTGAGACACTACTCGCTTGCGTAGCCCAATTTCCCATCTCTACGCAGATGGATTGATAGGTACGTGACAATTTGTCTTCACACTCCAAAATTATAGTCTCTTTGTTAGAAGATTTATTATTATTATTATTATTATTATTTAAATGACCAAAAATATATGGACGATAACAATGCCCGAATACATGGAAACTCCATAATAGACCGGAACTGCGAGACCCATAAATAACTCGAATCGACCGGGAATCTTTTCGAAACCTCAAAATCATCCCACTTATCAATCCCATGGATTTGCCAATCGATGAATTGCATCCCTCGTTCTCGATTGCTGTCAGATTCCACGCTAATTAAAGTTCTTTCAGATTTCGTGGATGTTCGTATCACGGTAACCTAACGTCACCGATCAGCCTCCTTACGGCAAATCACCGATAGACGCGTTGGGACGATATGCACGACCTTATCTGATGCCGTGTCCTTGGGACCATTAAAATGAACGCATCATAACTACGGGTGGAAGTTTGTAGCCTCATGCGGGACCCGCTTTCGAGACCAGTATCTCTCCCTCAAAAGTAAAAGGTCGGGACGGAGGGTAATATTTATTATAAGAGGTGGGAGAAGCGTTGGTGTTCGTGTGAGACCCCATCTGGGGGCATTCTCGTCTCTGAACGCCTCGGGGACAATACACCAGCAGCGGAGTCGGTGGACGCCTCGTATCCCCAATTCCCCCCGTCTCCACTCGCGTGCGTAAAGCCTCCAAGCCTCGGAATCGATGGACGGGGCGACGCCCAGGAAAAGGCCGCTCCCGATAAGGATCGGGAGAAGGAGCGCCGCGAGTGGAGCTGCAGAGGAGGAGACCGTAGTAGGAAGAGCGAGGGCGGTGGATGAGGAGGAGGAGGAGCCGCTGAGCCCTGCGGCGCAGCTGTTCCACCAGCCGGGCTTCGACTGCTGCATCGTGGCGATCATGGGGTTGGGGAAGCCCGCTGACGTCGACGTCATCAGGTCCGGCTTGGAGGCCACGCTCGTCCGCCACCCCCGCTTCTCCAGCGTCCCGGTAAGCGCACGGTCGGCTCGATCCCTTTTCCTCCTCCTGTGACGGACATACCTTTTGATTCCTTGGGAGCACGGTTTTTTGGTGGGATGTATTTGTTTGAACCTGAAACAGCTAATCTGAATCCACGGTAACGCCAATTGCGTGGATCGTAGAATTATCTTTGCTATTATAATGGAATTAATTTCGGTGTTGGAGCCCCATATGCTGCTGCTCGTCTCCGATGATTCGGCTAATAGGGATCATATTTTTCATCTTCGATTTATCGTCATTCATGTGACCTGTGGTTGTCGATACTGACAATAAAAAAAGCTGTATCGGGTTTGATGATCAAATCGTTGGATTATCCAGCTGGCGTTATGTTAAGCATTCACCGTTGCGAATGGTACCGTTCATTTATGGTTCATTTATGGAGACGATGAGATGTTGGTGGAGACGATCCCATGTAGCTGCTGTTCGTGACTTTTGCCTTACTGCAGTGGCTATCATTTTCTAGCTTACTGTTGCTGCTTATTTTAACTGTTGACGAACAAAAAATTCCTATACTTGAGAAACTCATTAATTAGTTGCTTATTTTTAGTCGTGGTCAAAGTATTTCTCCATCTTTCTTTCTTTCGGGCATCTCAGAATCTCAGTTGGTGTCAGGTTTTGGAGGAGAGTGGAGGGGCGGAGCCAAGATGGGTGCGGACCAAAGTGGTGGTGGAGAACCACATCGTGATCCCGGACCTGGAGGACCAACGCCGCGCCGCCGCTTCCCCGGACCAGGTGGTGGAGGACTACGTCGCCTCCCTCACCAGTGCCCCCATGGACCGCTCCCGCCCCCTCTGGGACCTCCACGTCCTCAACTTCCCCACCTCCGACGCCGCCGCCGTCGCCGTCCTCCGCGTCCACCACTCCCTCGGCGACGGCACCTCACTCATGTCGCTCCTCCTCGCCTGCACCCGCAAGGCCTCCGACCCCCACTCCCTCCCCACCATCCCTCACCAGTCCCGGCGCCCGCTCGCGTCCCGCAAGCTCCACGCCGGCGGTGCTTTCACGCTCCTCTTGTGGCTCTGGGCCTTTCTGATCCTCGCCTGGAACACGCTCCTCGACGTCCTCCGCTTCACGGCTACGTCGGCCTTCTCGAAGGACACTCCCACGCCGCTCACCGGACCCAAGGGCGTGGAGTACCATCCCAAGCGGATCGTGCACCGCACCGTCAGCCTGGACGACATCAAGGACGTCAAGAAGGCCATGCACTGCGTAGGCCCTTCTCTCCTTCTTCCCCTTCATTTACGACACAGCTGTGCAACACCTACTGATGCTTGATCGTGTTGCAGACGGTGAACGATGTACTGGTGGGCGTCACCTCCGCGGGCTTGTCTCGTTACCTAAGCAGGAGATACGGTAAGCAAGCACTTGTCTGTAAGTCGGCAACACAACCATCCTGCACCATCTGAGATGTTCTCCGGTTTCTAATTCTTAGGTCAGAACGTGGATGAGCACGGCAAGAAGACGCAACTCCCGTCGAACATCCGACTCCAGTCAACTCTGCTCGTTAACATTAGACCGAGTCCAGGAGTCCATGTATACATTTCTCTCATCTAAAGATTCGAAATCCACCTTCGTCTTTGGAACATGACGAGGTTCCCTGTTTCTAAGCAGGCTTTGGCGGAACTGATGGAGGGAAGACACAGTGGAACCAAATGGGGGAACTATATCGGTTACATCATCCTACCCTTTTCAATCTTCAAGTACAAAGACCCCATGGATTACATTCGCAAAGCGAAGGAGATTGCAGGTCGGAAGAAGAATTCCTTGGAAGCCATCTTCACCTATAAAAGTGGAGAGCTCATCGTCAAATGCTTGGGCATTAAGGTAGGAGCTACTCGTTTCAAAGCTTCAACTCGAGTGTCTTCTCATGGTTAATGTGCCTGTGAACATACCAGGCGGGAGCTGCATTGTGCCACAGAGTGCTCTCCAACACGACGTTGTCGTTCTCAAATATGATCGGGCCGGTGGAAGAAGTGGCATTTTATGACCATCCCATTGTCTACCTTGCTCCCAGCGTATATGGACATCCACAAGTAAGTGTTTCGTCAACAGTATACTCCTCGACAGGTCTTCTTCTTCTTCTTCTTCTTCTTCTTCTTCTAAGTGAATCATTTTTACAGGCCCTTACGGTTCATTTCCAAAGTTACATGAACATGATGAAGATGGTTGTGACAGTTGACGACAAGGTGATACCCGATGCTCGCCAGCTCCTGGATGACTTTGCCGAGTCCCTCAAGCTCATCAAGGAAGCCATTCCAACAAAACCATAGGACGGCAAGATATGCTCCTTAGTAGTCTTCTACTAAATGATGATTCACAGTAGAACATAGTTTTTAATCTCTCTTGGCCTTTTCCTTCTTCGTCTATACTAAAACAGGGGACTCGAAGCGACTCCTCTTTCCTTAGGCTCTTGTCCCGGTCAATCTATTAGCCTAGTGTTCCCCCGTCTCCCCTTCTGCTAGCAGACGGAGCACAAGGAAACAAATGCTAGTTTTGGCTTGGGAATAGTCGATCGAATCCCAAATTACCCATCTGAGAACTCAAAACCTGCTTTGATATCATCTTAACCATTTGATTGGATGATCACGAATCCTTTTTAACTGTAGAATATATATCTCCATTCACGATAAGGACACCAAATTATAGATGGTCAGAGTCTTTCTACAAATGATTACATGCTTCGCCTATCGTCGATTAATTCATGGACAAACTCAGATCATGAGTCGTGTGGCGCATGGAGGAGGAATCACCACGGATTCTTCCGCGACCGAAGCCCTACCACCACCCGACTCCCAAGAAGCTGAGACCAGAAAACATGGCAGGCATACATACGATCACCGAGAGGACTTGTTACAAAGGCGACAAATTTCATCGATCGAAGAAGTAGCGTAACGCAGACACAGGGGAGAGAGAAAGGGGAAACCTGAGAGGACGGGCGGTGAGACGGTGGGAGAGGGCGCGAGAAGAAAAGTTGGCGCCGCGGAGGAGAAAACCACCACGCCGGTGCACCCAAGGACGAACAGCTCGAACATCTCGGCGACCTTTTTCTCTCTCTTCGGCCGCTCGCAGATTCAGATTCGCGTAAGAAGAGCAGCGGCGGCAAAACCTCTCCACATTGGGCTACGGATGGGGCGCGTTTGTTGAGGCGGTGGTTTTATGAACCAGGATGATGGTGGCGTCCATTCCGTGTCGGTCTTTTCTATCTGCGTAATAATCGCCTTCGAGGTTACTCCACCGGACTGCGTCATCTCTTACCCTCAGAGGAAACCGCCGCCCCAGCCGCGAGTCACGACTATAAAATCCCGGCGAGCGCGACGCAATGGTGTCTCGAAGAAGGTGGATGTCGAATATAATCCAAGCGTATGCACTTATCGAGTAATTAATGGACGGAGATTTTAGTCAAATTAGAACCCTGTACGCGATTGACGTCTCCATTACCTCGTTATCATACCTCTCTCATGTCAGTGGAACCGCTACTTAGTTCATGCCCCCAACTCATGATATTTCTATACTCCACCTGAAGATTAACGCACGGTAAACCCTTCTGTAAGATTTCTTCCCTCGTAACGCTCGGATTCCAAGATCGCAATGTCCGCTTCTCTTCATCTGCAACTGAGTCTTCTCGTATCTTCCGTTCGTCTGAGAACGCAACCATTACGAGCTCGGACGTGTGCTTGGATGCGTCGGCTCTGCGGATCCCGGAATTGGTGATCGAGCTCAAGGGCGGAGTGCAGCTTGCGGCGAGCGCGGAGAACCTGTTCTACGAAGACGGAGATGGGCGCAAGTGCATGACGATCCGAGAGATGAACCTAACCGACGACGGCTCCATCATCGGCAGCAGACTGCAGAGGAGCTACTCCTGGGAGTTCGACTTGCATCAGCAGAGAGTCGGGTTTGCCCCCCTTGACTTCAGACGGCAGGCGTGCAAACCCTGTGGCTTCCCGCACACATCCGGAGTTCTTAATATGAGACATGGCATGGATTCGAGAGTTGGATCAACGTATGTTGACGTATACGGAGATTGAATGGCTCATTGGGTCATCATTCTCGATTTAAGTCGATGCTACTAAAGGTTGATGTGATCTCATTTCCTTGTGGCGCGTGCAAATAGGTACACGTATCGGCTTCGTCCTACCACTTAACCATCGCCACATTCTCGTAATCTAAATAAGAATAATAAGACCAATTTTACATATATTTTACTAAACAATAAAATCTGATTTATATTTGATATGAGAATTGTTAGAAAAAAATATCGTTGACGTTGAAGTCCTCGACATGATTTAGTGGTCAGAAATGTCCAAGATGCCTCTAATACTCAAGTACCGTGCATCTCAAGTGGCTCTAAGGTGTTTGAAGTAGATCCAATGTGGATCTAAGATAAATTTAAGATGACTCCGAAATAGCTCTAAGAAGAGTCTAAAGTGGATATGAGATAAATCCAAGATTATTTCAAGAGAATCCAAAGTGACTCTGAAACGAAGTGAAAGTATTATACTTCTTAAGTTGTCACATCCATAAAGCCTAAAGTCGGGTGGGGCATTTCAACTTGATTCCTATAACGTTCAAGTTAGTAAACTAAAATTTCTACATGTGGGTCAAAGTAGTTTTTCTCGAGGAGATACTTTTCTTCTTATGTAGTATACATTTGTATACTTTTGAATGATGAAAGAAAAGTTTATGATTGTCTTATGAGTAATGCTCCCAAGAGCCTATTATAAAATCTCCTTACGTGTGTTATCCGCACACTTGAATACAACTTTAAAATTCATTATGAATCATTCAAATCCTAAACTACATTAGACATCCGAGAGATATTTGTCGGAACTCTCTTGATCTAATTTTTACAAAGTTTAACACTCTAAGAGTCGAACAAATTGGTAACAAACCATCGAGACACACGAGAAAAAAAAAAGAGATTACGATCGATTCTAAATCAGCTTTTAGCTCGAATAATCAAGAATAACTTAATAATATTATTTTTTTTAAAAAAATTCGACTAGCTCAATTATTTACTATCAAACAAAAAAAAATAATGAAATAGGATAATAAGGCCATTTTAGGTTTTGAAGCACTCCTTGTAATCCACGGAAAAAATTGGCATGATGCCCCTCCATACATCGATTCATGTGTGATTCACAACAATTCACGTATAAGATGTGAATTTATTTATATTTTCCTTTATTATACTAAGTTACTAACAACCACCCCTGTTTGCTTTCCTCATGCACAAAGATACCCCCACCCCCACCTTTGCATCGGGGCGTTATATTTTAGAGGTAGGGGTATTTCGGTAATATAATGTTGGATGGAGCCGTTCTATTTTTTTAACCCAATTGCGTTCGCCTCTTCTAACTCTCTTCCCTCTCCTGCAAACCGCTACATTTCTGTCTCGTCTGCCTCTTCACGTCTTCCAGGCGCCGTACCTCTCGCTCTGTTCGGAGGACGAAAGATTGAACCGCGTTTCTGTTGAAGGACGCCGCCATTGATGCGCCTCTCGGAGACCCCTATGCCATCTGTTGAAGGAATTGAAGCGAAGCTGCTCTGTGAATCTCGTTCGGCGTCAGACGTGATGAGGTTCGCTGCGATCTCTGACTGCATCCCTCTGCTTCCGTGTTCGTCTGATGGGTCCCAACTGGCAAGCTTCTTTGCTCTTGTTCTTCGGAGGCCTTGTTGCTTGGGACCGATGTCATCTTCTGCTTTGTGATTGACTAGATGTTTGGGCGCTCTCATAGCCCGTAGTGGGCTTTGCGGTCGAAGAACCGCGAGGTTTTCATTATGGATCGCCAAATGTTCCACCTTTTCTTCCTCTTTTTTTTTTTTTTTGCCCTGTTTGTATGAGTTGGCCCGTCTCATCGTAGATTTTTGTGGTTTCTGATCGATGTAGCGCGGTTTTAGTGTTCTGGTTGTCTTTCGCAGAGAAATGACACGAGTTTGCTTCTTTCTTTGGATTTGAGTTGTTTCCGTGCTTTTCACTTCTTGCGCTGCCTAGAAACTGCGAGCACCGTCATCTGCTGCTTCATGTCGCGCTGCTCTTCTCTTCTTATAGTCAGTCAAGGAAACATCTTGTCTGCAGTTTGTAAGAGAAGATGTGCCTTGTAGATTAGTCTTCGTTTTCCCCCGCTTCTGTTCTCAATCGAGTTCGAAGGATGTGTTGCAAGTATTTTCTCAAGGAATTAATCGACGCCTCCATTGATTTTAGCGAAAAAGAACCAACTCTTTTGCTTTCAACAGATTTGCAATCGACGGATCTATACTCGGTTTCCTTCTCCCTGTGGACGATCGTCGTCTTCTTCTCATGCTATCTATGGGAGTTGTATGTTACCAGCGTAGATCTGTAAGGTTCGTTGATGCATTGGGTTTAAATTGCATCCCTTAACCTCTTCGTCTTTCTGCATCTCAGGTACCAGAGAGTAAGCAGCCCGGATGTCCTTCCCCTCGGCAATGGCAAGAAGCACAGCTTGAGAACCTCCAAGGAAGACGACGCCGATGAAGCTGGCAGAATCGCTAACCATTCCCCCTCGGAAGTCAAATCCTCGAGGTCGAGATCCGCCTCCTGGTCGGCCAACCCGTCACCGACGAGAGACCACCATCTGCCGCACATCTCCTACCAGGCGCAGTCTGACGCCGGACCGCTCCTCACTTCAGGCTCGTTATTTCCATTCACCTCCGCCGGACCAGCGACAGCTGAGAACCACCACCACAACGACGGGGTGGGCCACGGCGGAGGCGGCGACGTTCTCCTCCGGTGGGGGCACAAGAAGCGGTCGCGGGGACCGAGAACGGAGGGCCGTGCAGCGGCAGCGGCGGCGGCGGCTATGCCACCGCCCTGTGGGCCGTACTCCAAAGTGGGTTACCTCAGGCCGTCCACGCCCGTCCGTGCTGCAACGGCATCTCTTGCCAACAGCCGGTTAGCGAGACTCCCCCATATCCTTCTTCTTCTTCTTCAAGGTTTCACGCAGCGTTTCCTTGTCGCTCTTGCGCATCAGAACTGCGTGATGTGTTGGTGGGGACACAGTAAAAGAAAAGCATTCTTTTTCATCCCTCCGCTGCCATTCCTCATCTTCCACCCTACGTTTGCTGACGAGAGAATAGCCACTGATTTCTTCCATTTGGATTTGTGTTCTTGGTTGTCGTCCATGAGCTTTCTGTGACGACAAGTACCCTCTCCTTTTTCTGGTTTTGGTTCAACCTCCTTTCTGTGGTCAAGATCAGCAAAGCCTCTCTTTCCTATTCTTTCTTATCTGAAGTGGCATCAAAGTTAAAGACCCCTCCACCAGTTTTGTTCGCCGCACCTACCCACCTCCCTTTGCTGTCAAGATCCCTCTTTTTTGGTTTCCTTCATCTTCTTGCAACTTGCAATGACCAGGGCAGCCGTGGAGGAGCGATCGGGAGGTGCACCACGATCCGAAAAGCGCTTGCCGCAAGACCCACCCGCGAAGGCGAATCTGGATGCGGAAGCCGGCGGCGCCGCCGCGACGGAGAAGCCGAGTCTGGACCGTTTCATGTGGCCGCGGATCTACGTCTCCCTCTCCAGGAAGGAGAAAGAGGACGACTTCTTGGCGATGAAGGGGACGAAGCTTCCCCAGAGGCCCAAGAAACGGGCCAAGAACATCGACAGGTCTCTCCAGGTACAAACGACGAGTCCTATTCATCTCCAGCCCCCCCCCCCCGCACGTATAAGTTATTCTACCGTGGTGTAATTGTTGGGTGGGTGCAGTATTGCTTTCCAGGTATGTGGCTGTCGGACTTGACGAGGGGACGGTATGAAGTAAAGGAAAAGATGCGTGTGAGAAAGGTATTCTTTCGAACTTTTCCTATTTTAATTGACATTCTACATTATTACTCTACTTTTCATATTAGAAATAGTGACAGAAGAGAGAATCAAATAGGCCTTTTTCGATGTTGCATTATATCACTCTCTTAAAGAAAGCTTAGCTGGTAGATCATGAAAGACACCTGATGAAATCAAGTTAGAGCTGTCTTCTAACCCTACTTTTTTTTTTTTTTTCTTTTTCCTTTTTCTCTGTGGTGGTGGTGGATTGGGTAATGGTGTCGAGTAGTCTTCTTTTTCCCTCTCTTTGGGTGATCTCACGCCTACAAAATTGGGCTCCTGTTTACAGAAGCAAAGGGGGTTGAAGGGAATGGAGAGCGATTCCGAGTGAAGGCTGCGGGAAGCGGAACGAACCGTGTTGATCCGAAGCAATGGAGGGCGGGCGCAAACAAGGCAGGAGGACGCGTCCGCCATTGCCCGCTCGAAGTTGTGCTTCTTGTTCTCGTTTTAGGTCTCCGGCTTTTTGGCTCTTGTGTTGTCCTTACTCCCTTTGCAGGTTTGGTTTCTTTCCGAGAGCGGGTGTATGGGGACCCCGCCGCCCAGGGGACGATAAGATAGCCTCTCATACCAGGAGGCTACAACATAGATGAATTCTTCAGGAGATCCAATAACCCTCTCGAATGCTTGATTATTCCCCCCAACCCAACTCACTGGCATATCCTAACCGGTGAACCAAGTTGCGCAACCAAATGTGGGAAATAAACGTGACACCGCAAATAATTTTGGGAGAAGATGGTTGTAATTGGTATCCGGAATCAAACACAACACACTATGAGCTTCATCCATTTCGAATGTAGATTTTCCTACCAAAAAAATTGACAACAGAATGTGCTACGAGGCATCGCGTATCCTAAATCAAGCAAGAATTGCTAACCATTACTCTTATCAAGAAGAGTTTCCCGATACAAGTCTCAACCCCTACCGCTATCAACATAAAAAAAGAAAAAAAGATCTCGAACCATCCATCCCAAAACTCTAGTTTGGTGCACGGCTGCTTTTCACCATAGATAAACCATTATCTAGTCTCCCACCACAGAAGAAACAAAAAAATAATATGTGCACCCTTCATATGGGCAACATATAGTTTCTCTCGCTTGTGCCTTCAACATGACCGCGCAAGCCACATACCATCTGTCCCGCAGTAGTATGAACGTCACATAAAAAGCCAGGTTATTCATAACCAAGATTAGCTAATCCAAATCAAACGGTTTCGTCAGGGTGGACCTATAGTTACATGACACGACGCCAATAATCTACTAGCATGCTTGCTCATCAAAAGGACCATAACACAGCACTAGAAACCTATTATTCCAGTCAAGGTTTTACAGTAAATTACACATTCAGCATGGAGTTCCCAAGCCCACTTAATCAAACAATACACTGAGCCAATTGTAACCAAATTTGAGTTACAAACAACATTTGATTTTGCCAACCTGCTAACATTGTTACTAGATGTTAAAGATAGTCTTTATTTGACTTAAACTTTCAGTCACACTTTTTACACCCCGTTTAGTACATCAAAAGTGAGTCAAGACTAAGATTTGATTTATAAAAATCTAAAAGGTGTCAAGTTCTTAATAAACCAATTATCTCATCATGTCCGGTTGTGACAATTGATATCAAAACCGATCTAGTATTAGGACATCGTGAGGGATTCCGCGGACAAGATCAAAGGGTACATCACGACATGAAATCATCACTAGGTTAGACCAGAACGTCAAGCCAGTGGAGACTATATCACTTCGGTTTAGTCTCACATCTTATCGAAAATGAATGAACTAAGACTAAGATTGGTTTACAAGAGTCTAGTAGATGTAATACTATAAACTTTCAGGTTAAGCATTTTGAGACAATGATTCAGGTTCAACAAAGTTATCCTACACACACATCCCTTACCCACCCCCGCTATTTAAAAGCTTATATAGAAACCCAGCCAATGATACTATATGGTACAAGGGTTAACAACAACATCGAATAGGAAAAAATTATATCAAAATCATATTTCTTTCCAAGCATATTTCCACAACAAATCAAAGAACAAAATAAGAGGGAATTCAACCACAAATGAGAATATTATACCAAAATCATATTCTTTTCAAGAATTTTGTGCATGATTTCACAAAAAAAAAAGGTATATAAGAGCGACTACATGTCACATAAATCAAGTATTGACATTATGTAACCTATCATAAAAAGTTCTAAAACACAATATCAGAAGCGTATTTGCTAATTAAACCCTAAGCAGAAGGATACTTTTGTAGCAACAAAAAAGTTTCAGACACAAATCACAATACCAAGGTCTATCTGAGAAGACGACGAATCACATACAACTCCCAGGGTTCTAAGTGGGGAACAAAGTTCTAACAGGAATTTCCATTTTGGTTCAGGCTGCATTTTTCCAAGTCCCAACATAGATTTTGCTAGATTCCAATCTGTTTTGTGTCTCATTAGAAAATTTTGTGCAAATCTTATGTTTGTCATGGAATTTTTAAGCCATCATCCGTAAGATTACTAAATCCAACAGGAATTTCTAAGCTGACATGTTTCAGTAGAAATTCCATGTGAATTCCAAAAAACAATTAGAAAATTGCATGTGTACTCAAATTCTGAAACCCTCATAGATACCAACAGGTAACAGAGATCAAAACTACACCTTCAGTATATCAAATTAGCCTAACACAACATCATCACAGACAAGCAGTATAAGATTTCAGAGCTACTGCAGCATGATCATGCAAAGGTTAGAAACACATGTAAACATGATTAGCTTGAAGCATCCGACACATCCATCTTATGATAAATCATGATACTAATCAACGAGAAGTGAAGTGCCATCAAAATCGAAATACTAGAATATAGAAGACCAATAAACCCTAGGGATCTCAGCAGGCCCACAACCGTCTCACATTTGATGGGGAAAATTGCAGTAACATTAGCGGCATTACCGATGGAACTAAATAGCGAAGGCTTCTATAGATTAGAACCTGAGCTTAGTGAAGAACCATCTATTCTTGCCGGTCTTGAAGCGCTCCTCAAGGCGAGCCTTGGTCTCCTTGCAAGCGGAGACCTTCTTGTCGCGGGACTGGAGGGAGTCGATGGTGACGACATCCTTGAGGTCGACGTCGAGGGTGTAGCGGGTGGGCATGATGTGGCTGTAGTTCACCAGCTTCAGGAACGACTTCACCCGCGACTTCTTGGCCGTCTTCTTCGCTGAGTCCTTGCGGATAACTTTCTTCGGGTACTTGGCGATGCCGGCCACCAGACAGTGCCCGTAGGGCCGCTCCCGCGTGCCGTCGTCGAAGGCCCGCACGATCACCGCCTTTCGCCCGGCGAACCGCCCCTGCAGGATGATCACCGCCTTGTTCGGCTTCAGAAACTTCACCATCTTCTCTTCCTTCCTCCTCGCCGCCGCCTCCCTCAACTCCTAGGAATGGAAACCCTAGCGAGGCCACTGTTATACGGTTGGTAGTCGCTTAGGGTTTGGGGCGCGGTTGGACCGGGTTTACTCGAACGGTCGAGTGGACCATCGGTCTGACGCTATGGGCCGGGCTCAGGAGAAATATATCTTTTTAGAATATTGTAATCATGTCATCAAAAGAAGAATCATCCTTTATGGTGGTGAAAATTAATTCTATGAATTATTTCGTTGGAAGTCCACTGAAGTCATTTGGGTTTTCTTAGTTCGATGGAAGTCCAACATTAAATCTCATTGTGATGGTGGAATACATGATGGTACTCCATATTACAAACTATATTAATTATTATGCTTATCACTAATTGGGAAACGAGAAAGTATGAAACGGAGAAAGAAAGATAGGAAAAAGATGAAAATGTGTGGATCTCTTGAAGTATTGATAAGGGATCTCACAAGTAGATAATTCGATTGCATATCATATATCGTTAGATTTCTTATTAACTTGACATGATAGTTGAATGTCATGCTCATATCGATCCGACTTGATACTACATTTGACACCAACTATCTCTTTAACATAAACCTAGTTGTGATGCTTGATAATTCAATAGATGTTCTCACAATCGAGTAATGATTAACAATTCTATATTACTATCTCTATATAATAACTATCCACTTAACTACAATGTTTCCTAAGTCCTTCAAGTGTACCATTAATTCAAACATCATAGTAACTTTTATCGAGTATACTCCCCATATTATTTTTATAGGATCCTCTTTAAAACCTTAACACATTACTTAGGATAAATTCAAATGCGGGATCAACTTCCAAATTTGATATATTGAATAATCGTAATATGTCATAATAATTATAAATTTGATGATATGGATCGATAATTTATATAGTGACATAATAGATGGTTTTTGCTAACATATTCTAAATCGACTTGTTCACCTTCTGGATGATAGAAGTGAAAAAACATCTTGATATTATATAGACCGTGACAGTGCAAAAAATATAGGATGTGAAATGGGATTTCTCTTTTTTTTTTAGAGTGAGTAAAACATACTTTCTTCCTCACCAATAGATAGATATACAATGATTAGTAGTACAAGTAATGTATATACTTGTCCTGCCATCCATCATTGTTAAGTGCTGATCTTTTGATATAATTTATTAATTTGATGAGATTGAATCATTTATCTTTCACTGACCAAGCAATTAACATCTTTCTTTCGTATCTCAATTATTCTTTTATATCTCTTTCGAATATAAGTATTTTAAGTTGACTTAATTTAAAATCCAATATGTTTAACATATAAGAATAAGCACTTGATATTTTAGTCATATCTCGATATTACGTGGTCAATACCTTAGTGTCATATGATTATTACCTCAATATCATGTAGTTGATACTTAGGTGTTACATGATCAGCACCTTGATGCATTATGACTAATACTTTAGTGTAAGATAAATGACATTTTCACGCGGCCAATATATGGGGTGCCATGTTATTAGCATCTCAACATGTCGTAGTTGATATTTCAACACCACATAAGTATCACCTTAGTGTCATGTGGGCGATACCTTAACACACTATATCGTTACCTTAGTATCATGCTACTAACACATCCGTGTCATGTGAACGATACCTCAACTATATCTCAATACCATATAGTTGACATTTTAGTATTACATGAGTGACCTCAATGTGTGTAGCTGATATCTTAGTACCACGTACTTGACACTTTGATGCTCATAACTAACACATGAGTATCATGTGATTAGCATCTCAATGTGTGGTCATGATCAATACCTAAGTACATAATTCAACAAACCAGATGTTATCATGTCTCAGGCTCAATGTAATCACAATTAACTCAGAGAGATGCATTTGTTATGAAAGTAACAGTATTCAAAGCCTATTATAAAGAGACTCGTTGGGTGCGTTATATGATATAAATTTATTTTCCTAAAAAGTATAATTAAATTATCTGAAACGATCCCAATGAAACTTTATAATTTTTGATGCAATTGATGGTAAATGTGAGGACAGAAATGGAGAAGGATTTCAAGTAACTTTAAATCTGAATATGACTTAACAAATAATATTTTAACTGGATAGGATAATTAAATATTTAACTTGATAAATTTATAATTGACGTTCCAATTATATGGAATCCGCTATATATATATATATATATATATATATATATATATATAATTAATTAATGCGTCGTCCACATACGAAAGAACCAAAGAGAGCAACTCCCAATGATGAACCCCAGTGCAGAATGACAAGCCGAATACAGTGAACAGGACAGCTTCTGTCGGCAGATTGCAGGTTTTCCAACTTTGTTTACTGTCTTCCATAAAAAAGTCTACCGATCACAGTCCATGTCGAAGGAACTACAAATCCAATAAAAAGATATACTCTGATGCAGGCTGTTGACTTTTACCTCACCAATTGTTTCATATATTTTATATGAAGATCAAAATGGTTCCTTCCAAGAGAGTGTAATTTTATTTTTGGTAGCAAGTTGCATGATATGTTAGTCACCAATCGCTCTCACACTTTCAAATGACTTCGAAATCTCATATCTTTCAGACACGTTCATCCACACATTTGCTGCGTCTTATCCAAATGTAATGTCTCGTCATGTCTTCTCCATTCCCATCGCAATCTACCATTTCGTCAAACACCAGTACCTCATCACTTCCATTTTGATCCGTTCGCCAACGCGACGTCAACACTGTACCTATTTATGATTCGTATTACCCGAATGGATTGAGCGTGAAGCACGTGTCGTCCTTTGGTCCCCTCCAGATCGAAGTCGGCCATCTCATCTCATTAAATCGAGTTGCCTGTCCTCGTCCGTTTGGACCGGGACACGTCACGGGGAAGGATGTCAAGCTCCCGCACATTTTAAATCTATGCGAGAGCTCGATAGCCGTCCGTTTAAGATCGCCTCGTTGACCCGACGCCGCAGAATTGCAGAAACAACATCAAAACCCCTCGAGACACGCGAGCGGAGGCCGCGTGCGGCCCCACGACGTCCCCACTTCCCTTGTCCCCCTCACGTGACGACGTTCGGATCTCCACTCCTCCCACTCTCGGATCTGCACCGTACATGACACAATATGGTGGGTCCCGCTGAAATGGAACGGCTGGATCTGCGGAGAGGAGTGAATCGTGAGAGGAGTCGGAAATCGGATTTCCGATGGGCTTCTTTGGAATTTCGTTGGACGTCGGCAAGGTGGCATTTCTATATCTATTCATCTTTTCCGAGGGCGCTGTTTTCTTGAACTCGGTCCCGACGGATCTCCGCTTGCTGTGGTACTGTTGGTGAGAGAAGGAGAAGAGGGAGATGCAGACCCCTTTGATCGCGGGGGAGGGCAGCAGCAGCGGCGCCGGCGGATGGCGAGGTGCCGCCTACCAAAGGCGGAAGTCCGTTCCGCGGAGGTCCGACGCCATAACTTACGGAAACAACTACCAGAAGGCCGCAGCTCTCGTTGATCTGGTTCTTCCTTCCTTCTCTCCTTTCCATCATACCTCGATTAATCTGTATCAATGCATTCTCGTAACTGTCGATTTAATTTCTGTCTTCTTGAACGAATGGCACGCAAATGATGCAGTGGATAGGATTTATTTTCATGGCAAAATTGATTAGTAAGATCCTACTTCACCATGATTTTGGTTTCTTAGTTCCCTAGATGCTTTGATCAGTTGTTGAGGTGGAATTTACTCTCTGAAATTTACCAGCCCATATTATCTTCTGTCATATCGCTGATGAAGTCGAAGCCGTTGCAACTGGATTTTCATTTCATTACGGTGGTTCGACTCAAGTGTTCTAATATATTTTGATTGGACAATGCAAACGAGAAGGGGATCTGATCCTACTTGTTAAGTTGTGAATTCTGGATATCATTCTTTCTTGCAAAGAAAGTTCAAAAAGCTATTTCAATAGCTGCCGTCGCTGTCCATTTTCTCATTGCTATGGCGGATGATCCCTCTTTGCGGGCTTGTTGGCTTAATTAATTTGAACAAGTCTATACCTTACTTCAGCTTTTGCAGCGCAAGAAATTGCAAGAGTTGCAGAGCTAAACTGCCACCTTAGATTGTGGCAATCTAGATTAATTAATTGTGCATAGGGCTCCCGCTGCAACCTAGATCTGAATTATCTAGTATTCAATAATATAGCTTCGGTGTGAGTGATCAATACTAGCTCAATTGGTGTTTTCTTGATTAAGTTTCAGCACACTCTTCCTTTTACTTTTCTCATGTCTCCATTGCTTTTGCAAGCTATTGAAATTATCTAGTATTCCCTTCAAATTCAATTTGGATATTCAATGTTGACATTCTTTAGATGTCAAGGTTGTTATCGTATTATGGATCTTCAACAGTTGTGCTGATGGCTAAAGTAAAAAATTTGAATATCCGTATCAAATTCATTTGTGAAGGTACTAGTAATGGGCTTATGACCAAATCAGAAGGTTTTCCTTTAACTCAATTTTATTCTTTTTTTTTTTTTTGCAGCTTTGATATACTTAAAATATTTATACTCATTTTTGCAAATAAGCTCCGCCACTTATGAAGCATGCTGTAGAGATTTTTTGTTTTAATATGAAATAGGTTAGTTTTAGACTTTTCACTGATGTAAATTATGAAAAAGTTCTCTGCTTTCTGAATTGTCTCGGATTGTACTGCTTATTCATGTTCAAGTGGTTTCAAACTTTGAATGGCCTATAGGGCTTCTTGGAAAAAAAGAAAAAAAGAAAACAAAACTAAAGACATGCAGCTTCCTTGAGATGTATATGAATGTCCCTCATTTGTTTCTTACTTAATCACTCTAATTGCTTTTAACTGAAATGGATGGCAAGATACCAGGAAAATATGTGAAACCAAAGATAAATCAGTATTAATGTTAGTCAAGATATTACTTAACTGACAATGGTGAGCCACAATGCCCCCAGTATGTGATGTTTTCCCTGAAACCATTAAACAATTTCTGATACTACAAAGTGATGTTGGAGATGCTGTTAACTTCAACCTTGTTGCCAACGAAATGCATCAGATTATATCACAATTTCTGGATTGGTCTGTATTGATCCAATCTGAGTCCAGTCTAGTCTAGTGATCTGGTTCCCTTGGTCTTCTTGGTTGATTGCCAAAGAATTTGCTGGAATTAGGCTGATCCTTTCTAGAAGAGGTTGATGATTTTGTGCTGATCTTTGACTGATTTAGCTACATTTGTCCTCCTGTGGTCAAAAGTCCTGAAAGTTGAAGAAATATGAACATAGATGAGAAAAAAGAGGAAGAAGTGATAAGAGGACTGAAAAGAGGAGAAGAGAGGGAAAAGGGGGAGATAAACAAGTAAAAAAGTAAACAAACATACAAACAAACCCCTAACTGTGATTTTCTTTCGCTCCATCAGTATAATATTCTCTCAACCATTTTCTTTTCTCTTCTCTTATTACTTTTATTTTTGAAGTATTTGTTGGTTGGTCTTATTATGCTGATGCTATCGGATTCTTCCCAGATTCAGATACCATAGTTGATTTTGATCCCAAACCTATAACCCTGGACTGCATGCAATCAATTTTCTTGGCTTCAGTGCTGTTGCAGCAAATTTGGCTCTGCATCATCTGAAAATTGCACTGAAATGTTGATACTAAGTTTTCTTTCTGTTGTCTTGTAATACCATTATTCTATGAATTGTTGTTGATCTGTTTATTGCAAATACCAAGTTGTTTGGGAAAATCTGACTTAGGAATTATTTGTAAGATGCATGTTCTTTCCACTAGCAGTTTGATCTGCCGTAATTGTTAGTATTCACACTTTTCCTCTTACAGGCAGAAGATGGTATTGGTCTTCCCGAGGAGATTCTAAATGATACAAGATTCGAAAAGGCTGCAAAGTTCTATTTTGTCTACATTCGCTTAGATTTTCTATGGTCACTTAATCTTCTTGCCTTAATTATACTCAACTTTCTCGAGGTTAGTTGTGAGTTCTGTCTAGCATGTGAATCTTTTCTCCTGTTTTGTTCTGATCGGATGTTCTACACGACATAGAAAAATAGCAACTTTCTGTGAGATCTATGATATTTTGAGCATGCTAATAGGCCCTTGCTTAATCTTGACAGTTAATTGTCTGCTAATATGATATTCTACTTATTCTTGGTTGATAATTTCGATGGATAATTTGTATTATCAATTTGCAGAAGCCTCTATGGTGTGCAAAGTATGGCCACTATTCTTGCGAGGACAGAGAGCACTTTTTCCTTGGACAGCTGCCTTACTTAACCAGTGGCCAATCACTCACTTATGAGGTAGATTCCATTGGGCAGAAGTTGAACCATTTAAAGGGGCTCATTATTGAACAACTGATTTTTTTTACCTAGTAGGCTAATGTTGAACTAGCATCATTGTCTGATTTGTTTCATGACTATTCCAATAATTACTAACATAGGTGAAGTTCTCAGCTGATATAGTTTGCTATAGTCGAATAGTGAAAATTTGGAATGGTTGAACTTTTCTTTGTATAATATGAACGTGATTATCCGTCATCTCTTTCACCATGATTTGGCTATTAGACATGTATGCTTTACCCCACACTAATTTAATGGCAGAGATCTTTTTGAATGACAATTTGACATTCTAACATGTTCTTTCCCTCTTTCTTATTTAAAGGAGATTCTAGGGAACTGATAATTTGGGTTCTTATCAAGGAAAGGTGTGTTGGCATGTCAGCACAGTAATGACACATTGCCATGGTTCAATGCCAACAAAGAACCAGGCTGGCATGCCCTTAAACCAATTGGCATGTAACATTCCAGCATATGCCACTGGTTACAATGGAAAAGAGGACAAATAATTTAAAAGCAGTGGATTCCAATTAATATCATAGTCCGGAAGTTAGAATGACATGAGTTCAAAAGACTGCCTTGGTGTTTCCTATAAGATGTTTGGAAGAATAGTTGAAGGACCTAAATATAAATTGTCATGATCCAACCTAATAGGATAACTATCTTGTCAACTTTGTTGAATTTGAACCATTGGCTGAAAATATTTAAGCCGAAGTTTATAGTAGTACACCCATCAGACTCTTATAAGTTAATCTTAATCTTAGCTCTCTCTCAATTTGAGACTAATTAGTGTTTTATAGTCTCTCCCACCGAAGGGCTTGACATTCTGGTCAAGGCCCAGCATAACTAAGATTAAACCCTAGCACGGTGTATGTGAGGCTTAGCCCAGTGATCGCTTCACTCCTTGACGTGTAATCTGACTTCGTACATGAGTAGTCCTTTCCTACTTGAGCCCCTCACTATGCTGCAATACTTGGTCAGCTCTGATACCAATTATCATGACCTGACTTGTTGAGACAATTAGCTTGTCAACTTCGTTGAGTCTGAACCACTGTCTCAAAATGTTTAAACTAAGTCTATAGAAGTACACTCATCATATCCTTATAAGTCAATCTTATTCTTTGGTTGCTTCTAATGTGGGATGGTGTTACATAAATATTTTTTGCAAGCTGACACAATGCATCTAAACTAATTTAGTATTTAAAGGGAAAAATCTAAAAGTGAAGGTTCTGAAAGTGATGTGAAAATGTTAATAATTTACACCATTATTATTGACAGTGAGTCACATACTGTTTTACCTGTTTACTCCTTGAATAAGAAAGGGATTGTTTGTAGCAGATAGATTAATGGTTAACCTATATTTCTTTTACTTCTATTGCTTCAATTTAACTATTCTTCCATCTTTTTATTCTCAAACAGTTCATTGCCAGTATAGTTTCAGTCTTATTCCACATTGTTCTAGCAGTATGATTTGTCCACACACAATGAGCACGCCATAGGTCTTCATGCAGGTAACATGTCAACACAGTATGACAGACACCAAGTCAAAATCATGGTCTATCATTTTTATCTATCTAATATAGGGGCACAAGCTTCACACAACACATAGTTTTATCATCACGGCATGACATGCTTAACAAGGGGGTGAATGGCTGCACAACCAATCCATTATTATTACAAAATATGCTATTACTTTGTATGGCTTCCCTTATTGTTGGCACCCCCATGCTTATCACCTTTGGCATGGTATGCTGCATCCCATGGCATGGGTGTCTGTGCTTATGTGGATCATTTGTTTATTAGACAAGGTATGCTTTTTTGGACAAGATGTCCCCAATATCCATCCCATACCAACTTATCTATCATGCATATACATATCAAGGTTAATTCTTAGTATTTTCTTTTATTATGTGATACAAATAATTACATAATTTTGTTTCTTAAAAAGACGACATGGAAGATCATGATAGAATGTGATCGACTATAATAATATTTGCTCTCCAAGCTGTTACTTATGAGAAACTTTGTCTCAATCCAAGTGTTTCATTTTATTGTATACTGTTAGCTCTGACCTTGTAGCTATGAATTTAGCAGCTCACTGAAGATAGTTTTCTTCTTCTTCACAGGGAATAACACTATGCATTCTTGCATTTCATACTTTGCTTCCACTTGCATATGAGGGTTTCCATCTTTACTGGAAGAATCATTTGAACAAGTTAAAGGTAAGCATTTATTGATTATATCAACACCCACTAAAATTTTTTGTTTATGTAGAATTGTGTATGAACAAAAAGATTTATACAGTTAGAAGATTCTCAATAAACGGGTGTTATGAGCTGAGCTTGGGTGGATCAAAATATAAATTGTTAGGCTATGAAGTATGAACAAACTCTGGCAGTGGAACAATACTAGAAAATGACCGATAACTGCCAATCTTGGATGTCGCATAGGGTCGTTGGTCTGTGACACAAGCCAAAATGAAAATAATGTCATTTGATGTGATCTTGAAATAGTTTTCATGATGCTGAAACATTTGATCCATATCTATATTATGGTGCATGGATGAATTCAGATACATCACAATATTCATTCAGCTTATTATGCTTTCAACTGGTCTAGTTCTGTCTGCAATGCCACAGTTCATCAAACTTACACGTAAAAGAAACTTGTAGATCCTTCGGTCTTTAAAAGTTTGATCTGATAGGTACAGAGCATAAATCTTCAACATAAATGGTTCGCTTATATTTTGATTTTTGCAATTCTAATTTTCAGACTGAATCTCCAGCTGTCAAGAAATCTTATCCTCTTTTCTAGGATTGAGATGAAAGCAACTTCCATCATGTCAAAATGAAAATTTACCTCTTAACTCATTATGTATTTTATGTAGTTCTTATTATGTACCATTAGAACCTTCTAGTCAATTTATTCTTATTCATTCCATACATCATCAAGGATTCTAATTAATCAAAATCCATTCTTTTCTCACTCTGTTCACTAAATATGACATTTTTTCTTTGTTATTTGCAGGTCACGCTTCTCTTGGTTTTAGTGTGTGATATGTTCATATATGCTCTCTTTGTGTCACACATGTTTGTTCCTTCACTACCTTTAAGAGTCGCACCATATATCCGTGTTGTCTTTGTTATTTTGACAATCAGGTTAGCATATCATTGTTTTCTATTATTCACTGAATTGCTCTCTCTATAGTTACTAATTTCATGACTAACCAATTGCTGAATGGGAACCTCCGCCAATTTTTTAAAGATCTAGAACAAGAGAGGATTGTATGGAAACTTATTGGCTATTGTATAGGGGATACACAGATAACAAGAAAATGTCATAAATTTGATCAAATCCTATCACCTTATCATGTTGTATCTCAGTTTTCTCATCCTGATTTTCCTAAATTCTGTGGGTTTTATTAAGGTTTGAAATAACGTACCATATCGGCGTTTTGACATTCACTCGGTATGGTACGATACTGTATATCGAGCAGTATACCATTCGGTATACCACTCGGTATATATATATATATATATATATATATATATATATATATATATATATATATATATATCGTCTGGTAACGGGCGATCCGTGTACCGATCAGCTGACAGACCGGTACATATCGCCCGATACCGACGGTATTATTCGAAACTGTATACCTTGGGTTTTATTATAAATGCACATAGCATAATTTTACTATGAGCTACTAATTTCATGGTTGATGGAAATCTAGTTTTTGCTATAAAGTTATATGGTCCATGTCCAATCTTTTATGATCATTGAACATAATTTGAATTTTAAGTATGACAAAGATCAGAAGTGCCTAGTTCATGTAGTGGATTCTTATTTGTGGGAAGTCATTGTTGCATAATAAACAATGTTATCATACTTCAGGGATTTGTGTGGATGTATGCTCACACTGGCTGGAATGGCTGGCACATACCTTAATATCTTGGTAAGATTCAATTTTAGATGTCTTCCACCAGTATGCATGTGCTTGTGCTTTTTGTTACTGTTGCTTATAGTGCACTATCCCATTTATTTTCTCTCATCATAGCTATTGTGTAACTGAAGTGATATTACACCTTTTTCTTTGGCTTTTAACACATGTTAATATCAAACTAGAACTTTTTGTTTTGTGTCTGAACTTAATTTTCCATTTTCTCTTATGTGCAGGCTCTTTCGGCTTTTTTCCTCTTATTTGCCAGCTGGTTAGCCTATGTCACATTTGAGGACACGGAAGAGGGAAGGACCATGTTTAGTTCTTATGGAACCACATTATATCAGATGTTTGTACTTTTCACCACATCTAACAATCCAGATGTGTGGGTTCCTGCCTACAAGTAAGCAGGCTAGCAAATTTAGTGCTTTTGCAATATAAATGATTTTAACCCTATCAGGATTTAATTGCATATTGAAAAATAATTGTCATTGACATATGAAAATTAGGAAGGGTTGGATATACTAGTTGAGTGGTCCATTATATATAATTTAAGTGTAAGCATTTTGAGTTATCTTGGCAAACCATTCGAAGGATTCAAGCTCCTTCACCATGAAGAGTTCAAACTGACTGCCAACACAGTTCAATCCATGTCATGCCAGCTGAGATGGCCAGTGTGCCATTGGAACAGTAAAACAAAATTAAGTTGAAGAAAAAAAGAGAATACAATAACTTTTTTACAGCCTAAATAAATAAACAGCTACTTGTCTGGATCTCTGCTGGCTTTCATTACCTCCACCCCTCCTTGGTAGCTAGAGGTGAAGCTCAAAGTAGGCCTCCTTGCCTAACAAAGAACTTGCCTCTTCGGTGCCTTTGATCTTCTTCTCCAATAGCTTGGAGGCATCGTTTTCTATTCTTTGGCCTCCCCTTTAGTATTTGAGTTTTGATGAAAACGAGTTAGCTGTGACATGGCAGAAACATCAAGGGATAGATTTAACAGACACCCTAATTGCTTAAGTTGTAATCCAGCTCAGCTATTTGAAGTTTAATCCACATTCATTATTCAGTTAAGAACCACATTATTCAGCTCAGCTATTTGAAGTTTAATCCAGTGAAGCCTGATTCAGTTCAAACTCCCATGCTCCATGTCTCATACCTCCTTTAGAATAAGATGCTTTTAGGGGAATCTTACTTAAAACTAAAATCCTTGGGATACCCTGTAAAATTGTTACATTAGTAGGGTTATCATCAATTATCAAAGAATCTACAAATGCCTCTTGATATATGCTGACTGTCATGCATCAAGATGGGGGTTCCATCATGCACACCAAGGTAGTCACTTTATCAAGTTTAGTCACACATCAGAACCTTACAGTAGGTATCAAGGTTATATGTTATATATTAACCTTACAATAGGGACTTGAGTAGGGAAAACCATAACACCGATACAGTTCCATGCCGAAAATAAGATGTGTGACTTGCTACTTGCAATTTTATCTTTAAGCATCTTTTTTGTAGGTTAACAAGTCAGTCTACAGAAGTCATTCAGCTAGTAGACTGCTAGTGGTTTGATTACAAACAGGATTCCATTGAGTCATGTTTAGCAACATAACTTTTTGTTTTCAATACAACAACAACAAAGCATAAAGTCCCAAACTCCCAACTATTTGGGGAAGTTTTTGTTTTTAATGATGCCATTAAAAAATTTATGGGCCTCCTTTCTGCCAAAATCTGGCAGTCTTTTGTAGAGAGCTTTTATTCCAGGTTTTATTTATTGCTATTTTCAAGTAGTCTGTGAAGGATCAAAGTTTAATGGTTCAGATTGACATCTTAGGTAGCTAAGGCAACTTGAGAAACCCTTTTGAAACAAAAACTGTACTATGAATAAATTACTATGTTATGTGATTGTCACCATACTCTTTTTTTGGAATTAGAATTTAATATTATGCTTGTCACTGTACAGGAATTCACGATGGTCATGCCTTTTTTTTGTTCTCTATGTGCTGTTGGGTGTTTATTTCCTTACAAATCTTATTCTTGCTGTTGTTTATGATAGCTTCAAGAAACAGGTATTTCCAAGATTTTTTGTTGAACTTTTTAAATGTATATGTGTTAGATCTATATGCTATATAAAGATTTTGCTAATATTTTGATCAACAATTCTCTGTTGTGGTATGACTTCTTTTTATAGCTTGCAAAGCAAGTTCTTCAGATGGATACAAAGAGAAAAGCCATTTTGGAAAAAGCATTCAGTCTTATAAATGTTAATGTAAGTCTTCTTCCCTGTATTTTGTTTTTCAGTTCCTTTTCATAAAGAAAATTAGAACTGCAACCTTCCTCTATATTAAAACTTTTTTCAACTTAATGTACAAGATGGATCTAGTTATCCACTTGGTCAAGGATGGAGATACCCTTAGATATATACAATGCTATAATTATTTAATATATGTAACAGAAGAAATAGTGACAATATTCTAAAGGCCGACACCATCACCATTATATGCAAATATCATTACATCTTGATGGCTGTGACCCTCCCCCCTTAGTGAGTCATTTAATTCCATTTGATGGAAGTAATGAATCAACTATAATCTGTCCAAGTGCATAGCAAGAAAACAATCATATTTATGCATAGAGTAGCCATGAATACTTGTGGGTTAAAGATGAACATGTTCAACATCCATGTAGAATATGATTCCGGTAAATGAGCCATGCAACTATGATGGATGACAGCTAGATTGTTTTGAATTTTCATAAAATGATTAACTTTTTTTCCTATTTGTACAATTAAAAGAATGTGAAATGTCTTGGTGGAAACCTTTATAATGAAGAAAACTTGACAGGTGTAATTTTCAAGTAATTATTATCTCCATAAAGCATGTATGATATGCATGTGTGTTATGATTGGAGTACCTGATTATAATTGCTTGCTTTATTACATGGATGTTACATTCATTCTTTCTAATGTTTTACCATGTGTAACAGTAAGAAAGTGGTGGTCCTTTCTATTGGCTACTTTCTTCAGTTTTCTCATGTTTAATCTTTGCTATTTGAACACCAAATCCAGGGTTTTGTGAACAAGCCACAGTGCAGTCGTCTGTTTGAAGAATTAAACAAATATCGGTAAGAAGTACTCCTGTACTTGTGGTCAGTCTCACTCATTTTCATCTAAATGTCATTGGGTAACAAATATCACATGAGAACTTTAGACTATTTTGCTAATGTAAGTGTTGATATATATACAATTTTCCTTTTTTCCTGTAATACTAAAATGCCAGAATACTGAATATAGTTGATACTTCATATGTTATTTTTTTAAAAAAGGTACTTGGTACACAAGGCTCTATCCAATACGAGGTTTGGGGAGGGTCGATATATGTAGCCTTACCAATAGAAATATGTTGATTTTGTGACTCGAATGAGAGAGGCTGTGTGCTTGACTTAAATCTTTTATAGGTCATAAAGGAGCAACCTTATTATTGTCTTTTTACTGGTCACAACAGAGGCTTACTGTTGTAACAAAGGCTTGCCCTCAAATGCCAAGAATTGCAATTTTGGTCTGGTGTATTGAGCCTTGCTCGGCATGATACGTACCGAGGTGTACTTATGGTACACCCAAAATCATCAAAAAATCTCCAAAAATATCTAAAAAATAGAAAAAAATTAGATTAGGGTTTTTAAGTTAGAAATAAATATAAATTTAGTATAATTTCAGTAAAAACAATGTAAATTAGGAAAGAATTGTGCCATATATCTTTTTTAGACTTTGAGGAGTAGTTTTATGGTACGTTCTAGATCGTCCTTCTATTAATATTGAATTATCTACAAAGAAATTATTTGAATTATTAGATTATTTTTTATACAACTTAAACTTTATGATTCAAATGAATTAAATAATCAATCAATGGATACACTTGATTCTATCATAAAAAAGAAAGACGAGGCTCCACGGGCTGTGGATCGAGATCCTCAATCCTATATATCTGTATATTAATATGGTATGTTTGTCGGACTCAATCCTGAAATTGATCCCACGACATAGTGTATTGAGACACCGTATGCTATTGGTATATCAATGTGGTGATGGTCGTAGTCTGATCATCGTGAACCACATGTGTTCAAGACGGCTCCTAAGGAATGGACGAATGTGGCATGTATTAATGCGGAGTATAGAGAATGTCAGAACTTCTACTTTCGCTACTGATCTGCTACTCTGTATCATAAGATTGATCATTATACTATTGCTCGGAGAAGCATGACCAACTATCATCGTACTACTGTTAGCCGTAAGATTTTTCATAATACGACGACTGTGAATATGATAATCCAATCCATAAATTAGAGTGTTCTTCCTCTAGAAAGAGAATACATGCCACTTGATTAGAGTATTCTTCCTCTTAATCCTCCCAAATTAGTTTTCTAAATTTGATCTAATCTATAAATTGTAGTTTTGTTGAGTTTAGGAGAGTGAAAATGTGAAAATAAGTGAGAGATATGAGTGAAAAAGAGTTTGAGAGAGTGAAATGAGTTGAAAGAAGGGGGAGGAAAGGGTTTAAAAACCCTTTTCTGAGCCTCAAACTGTCAAATTGACTATTTAAAATAGGGCAATCTCGCCCCTTAATCGATAATGGTTGAAATCTGATAGTTACCGACCTGTACTGGTTGGTAACAGTCGGATTTCGATCGTTACCGCCCGGTACAGACACTGTATTGCCCGGTACGGGATCAAGTGATTGGTACTGCTCGTATCGGGTGGTGCGCATCGGTGCAGCAAACCCTGTCAAATAGATTAAATTTTAATATTTGATAAAAATTTGATGGACTTTGTTTTACAAGTGTTGGATTAATTGCATGAATGCAACATTTTAAATCAGAGTAAATGATGGGGATTGTTGTTCTAAAATAGTAGATTGTCCTATTACCAATAGCTTGGCTCAAGTATTTTAAACACGTGGGTAAGACCATTTCTTAATAGTTATTTAGCTTATAAATCTATCATTTCATGACAATTGGTATTAAGGCCAACCTAACGGTTTAACACAACATATTTTTTGATTACTTTGGAATCGGTGCTTATGGATTGTTCAAGGGGCACATCAAGCTGCTAATATGGTGCTATACATCTCACATTTCTTCTACTAAGGATAATTCTGTGTTATTTGTACTGTTTTAAATCTTGATGAGGTTGTCAATGCTATATGATGTGTTATTCAGACTGTGTTGAATGAGGTTGTCAATCTTTTAAGTGGGAAGTCATGACACCTAATAATTCCACATTAGGATCGGATGATGAGTATGATTAGTATATAGGACTAGATGAAGATTGGTTTGGCAAATTCACCGTTCTTCTTAACAATAATACACTTATGTTGTGTGGTGTTTTATTCAATTATTGCTGTCATGCTATATGATTCTTTATATTTTTCTTAGGTCCTTGCCAAAAATTTCAGAAGAAGATTTTGAACTGATATTCAGTGAGCTTGATGATAGTGGTGACTTCAAGGTAAAAAATTTCCTCTATCTAGCATCTATTGATGCATGCGTACACATATTTTATTAATTAAGAGATCTCTTTAATGATTTTTGATGAATTCCGGAAAAATGCCATTTCTTAGTTGCATCAAGATACCTGATCTATTTGCTGTTAAGAAACTGGTGAACATGTGCACAGTTTAATTTAGCAGGCACCAGAGCCATTAAACATTATGGTTTGCTGGTGAAGTGCTGATATCATAAAGTGAGGGTTGTAGAGATTTAGGCATGTTTTGAGAATTTCATAGGGAAAATGTTAGAACCCTTGCAGATTCTAAGCTTGGGGTTGATCTCTTTAGGGGATCGGCCTCCTGGAACTCTATAGGGGTTCCTTCCTCCAAGTTGCTGCTCAAAGACTGCAGAAAAGATTCATCTATTGCTTAATGAAAGAGGAGGAATACATAGCTATTTATAGGGTTTCTAAACCCTAACTCATAATAGGACTCCTACTCAAGACTCCTACTTCTAACCAACTCCTAATAGGACTCCGACTTAAGACTCTTATTCCTTTACAACTCCTAATTCTTCTCTAAGAAATAACCTCCAAACCCTAGCCGGCCTCTTCATCTCTTTAATAAGGGTCGGCTTAGGTAGGTTTTACATGATTGCCCCTATCAATTAGGACTCTCCTAGCTAGAGTCCTAACAGACCCGCCCTCTTCAAATCAGCCTTGTCCTCGAGGCTGATGATTTATGAATTTTGGGAATTTGATTTTCAAGTTGTCATAGTTCTCCCAAGTGGCATCTTCTATTGGTAGGTTCACCCATTGTATTAGCACTTCAGTAGTGGGTCGTCATCGTCGAGTCACGATCCGTTGATCAATAATGACAATTGACTGGGTCTGGAGTTCTCCTTAAGTAGTCATATTTGGTGGGTGGCTTTGGGCTGTCTCCAAGCACCTATTTACAACTTTCGTCTGGCTGTCGATTTGGGGTGATATTGCATACTCCTTTTCAATTTAGTACCCTGCATATGGAATAACTTTGTCCAAAATCTGCTCGTGAAGATGCAAGTAGAATTTGTCATAAGCACAATGCGTCCTTTATAGTGTAATTCTTTCGAGTCCCAATTATAATGAGCCACGGAGCTTGATGCTTCTTCCAATTTTTTTATGATCTTATTGGTCTCTGGATCATCCTACCATTCCATCTTAATATCCTCAAGGAAGTCACTGGTTGGAAGTGAAACGGTCGAAAATTCAGCTTGCTTGGGTAGATGTGAAAGCGCATCTGTAACAACATTCTCTTTCCCCTTTTTGTAAGTTATTTCATAATCAAATCTAAGAAGTTTTGTTACCCATTTTTGCTGCTTAGGGGATGATATCTTTTGCTCCAAAAAGTACTTGAGGCTTTTATGGTCAGTTTTAATTTGAAATCGTCGACCGATCAAGTAGGGTCTCCACCTCGTTGCTGCGCGCACAATGGCGAGCATCTCCTTATCATATGTTGACATATTTTGATGGGAGGGAGATAATGCCTTGCTAGTGTATGCGAGTGGTCGACCATCTTGCATGAGAATGACTCCAATTCTGACTCCAGATGCATTGACCTCAATAATGAAGGGTCGGCTGAAATTTGGTAGTGCTAGCACTGGCGTCGTCGTCATGGCTGCCTTAAGTTTGTCGAAGGCAGCGGAGGCTTTGACTGACCATTGGAAGATATCTTTTTTCAGTAAGGAAAAGTGGTGCACTGATCTTTCCATAGTTTTTCATGAACTTGCGATTGTAGCCTATTAAACCGAGAAAGCCACGTAGCAATTTTATGTTCCTCGAGATCGACCAATTCTGCATTGCTCCAATTTTGGAGAGGTCCACTACCACACCTTCCTCTGATATGATATGCCCAAGATATTCCACATTCTGGTGAAGAAAGCAAAAATTCATAATGGCCGTTGTGTGTTCGAAAGACGATTTTCTGTATGTCTTCTTTGCACACTCATATTTGATGATACCCGGGTCGAAGGTCCAGCTTTGTGAAGACTTGTGCTCTCTTTCATCTAGCAATTCATCTGCTATTGGAATAGGGTATTTGTCCTTGATGGTTATGCCATTGAGGGCTCGGTAATCAATACACATTCGTCATGTTTCATCCTTCTTTCGTATAAAGAGCACCAGTGAAAAGTAGGGGCTGCAACTTGGCCGAATAACTCCTGTTTCGGGCATCTCTTTTATAATCCTTTCTATTTCATCCTTCTGCAGATATGAATGTTGATATAGCCAAGTATTTGCAGGAGGTTTGCCCAGAAGAATCGGTATACAATGATCATGCCGATGGGCAAGAGGTAGGTTGCGCGGTTCGTCAAATATATCTGAAAATTCAGCAAGCAAAGGAAGTAGGTTTGGATCTTCAAATTCTATTGGCTCTCCCTTAGTTTGCTGCTCAAGTTGTACCAAAAAGCCGCTGCATGCTTTATGCAAAACCTTCTCCATTTGTTGTGTGCAAATCGTTATTACGTCGCCCCCACGTTTCCCGTGTAGAATCACCTGTTTCTCTTTACTGTAAAATCTCAAAATTAGTTTCATAAAATTCCAGGAAACATCACCTAATGTCATCAACCATTCAATTCTGAGCATGGCCTCATGATCATCAAGAGGGAGGAGGAAGAAATCTCCAATTATCTCTTGTTCCTGCAGTAATAGTTTCTCCTGCGGGCACCTACGATCACACTTCAAAATCCGTCCGTCGGTGAACTTGACGTCAAACCTACTGTAATACTCGATAGGTGAGGCCATCCGGACAGCAACTTTACTATCTAGGAAGTTATTAGTGCTGCCCGTGTCGATGAGAACATTGATCGATTGTTGTTTGAGAAGGTCTTCAATTTTCATTGTTTGCGGGTTTGAGTAGCCGGCTAGTGCATGTACCATAACTTCGGTCGGTTGTGGCTCTTCTTCTACATCTTCTTCTTCATTATCAAGGCTCTCTTCTAGATGTTCAATGACCTCTTCTTTTACTGGTTTAATCATAAAAAGTCTCCCTTTTCTACAGTGCTGCTTGCGGCTCCACGACTCGTCGCGATGCCAACATAACTCCTTTGTAGATCACTCCTGAAGCTCTTCTCTTGTCATCATTTTTGGTGCAAGAACTTGATTGATAGTAGGGGGGGGTGAGGGCTTCTGCATTGTAGGTTGAGAAGTGATCCTAGTCCTTCGGGCTTCATGGTTCAATCGTTCCTTTTGATGTCGTGCGAAAGAGATGGCTGCCATAAGCGTGTACGGTTGTCGTGCTTTAACTTCTCCCCAGATCTCCGGCTTCAAGCCCTCAATGAAGGTCCTCAATAGCTGTTTTTGAGACCAATCATAAGTTTGATTAGATAACATTTCAAACCTGGTTTGGTACTCCTGAACGGTAGAGGTTTGTCGGATCTTTGCTAGAACGTCAATGTTCTCGTAATCGGTTGGTCCGAAGCGGATCAATAGTCCTTCTTTGAATTGTCGCCATGAGAGAACTCCATAAGTATATTTAAACCAGTGAAACCATTGTATGTCATCCCCTTCAAGATGTATAGCTGCAATTTCTACCATAGATGCATCCGCAGTTTTATGATACCGAAAATATCGCTCCGCACGCGAGATCCAACCAATCGGGTCTCCTTCTTCCCATCTAGGGAAGTCCACCCTCATGCGTGGATAGTTGGGATCAATCATAGAACCTCCCCTCTCTTGGAAGTCATCTCTTTGGGCTTGGTGTGATTGGTTAGAGCTCTCTCCTTGATATGATTTCTTCGGGCTTGGTGGTCGGCCCAAACTGAGTTCGGTAAAGAGAGTCCGAATCTTATCCTCCATTCGCGCCTCCAAGGCTTCGAATTTAGCATTGATTGCCTCCTTAGATGCCATAGAATATGCCTCCAAATCTGTGATGTTAAGATCTCTCTTTTGTTGTCGAGTTAAAGGTAAGTATAGGTTGAGAGAAGTGATGGTCAAAAGGGTTGGTGGATTGGTGGATGTAGGCTGCGGTTTAGGCTTGTTTTATGGCAGTTTTGGGTGCAGTTTGAGGGTGTGGTTTGGTGGAATTTTAGGGCTATGGATGAAGGTTTTAGATCTGTGGTAGATGGCAGTAAAGGTTCGATAGAAATCAGTGGAAGTTTGCTGCAGAATTGTGTTATCTTGTAAGAGCAGAATTGTCGTCGAAGAAACAGTGGATTCTCGATGAAATTTTCATCAAAAACTTGAGAGATTTGAGGAGGGAATTGACAGCAAAATCTCAGTTTATATGGCAGCAAAGATGTCCAATTTAATTAAGAAAATTTCGGCAGTATAACAGTAAGGAAATTGGTGTAAGTTGCGATAGTAGAATTCTCGTCGAAAAATTTCAGCGGTTTGTGATAAAAATTTGCAGCAACACAAAATTGTTTTTAGAGATGAATTCCTCAATAAATTAATCTTAGATGGAAGCCAAGATGATCTATAAAGTGTAGAAGAAATTTTGTTAAAAAAAAATTACAAATAGATCGGTTAAGGCAACAATATGCAGCTGAAATTTTCTGCAGTACAGATTTTCAAGTATAGCAGATTGGACGTAAAAGACCAGTGGTTTATATTGAGAATTTTTTGATAAAACCAAAAGGAAATCCTCTATTAGGAAGTATCAAATCTATCATAAAAATTTCATAGACATTTGGATAGAAAAAATGCAGTAGCAAGATCAAACAAACTATGCTATGCGACTGAAATTTTATAGTGCAGATTTTTAAGTATAGCAGATTAGACGTAAAAGATCAATGGTTTATATTAGGAATTTTTTGACAAAACCAAAGAGAAATCTGCCTTTAGGAAGTGTCAAATATGTCATAAAAATTTCGTAGAGATTTGGATAGAAAAAATGAAGTAGCAAGATCAAACAGACTGTGCTATGCGGCTGAAATTCTGCAATGTATCTTTCGTCGTAGAGACGAAAACTTTACGACGAAAAGTTTATGCAGCAATATAGGAATAATTTTTTTTTTTTGGATTTTCGAATAAGGATAACTAAATTGCAGCATCAGTAAGGTAGGAAACCAGAACCTGTTGCAATTCACGGGGAGATCAAAAGATGATCTGCGGTGGTGGAGATGACGACGGGATTTGATGACGATCTTTTAAGCAATTGTGGGAATTGCTTTGGGCGGCTGTGGAGGGAAGATGGATGGCTGTGGAAGGGCAGCGAGATGCCAAGAACGCTGCTCTGATACCAAGTGTTAGAACCCTTGCAGATTCTAAGCTTGGGGTTGATCTCTTTAGGGGATCGGCCTCCTGGAACTCTATAGGGGTTCCTTCCTCCAAGTTGCTGCTCAAAGGCTGCAGAAAAGATTCATCTATTGCTTAATGAAAGAGGAGGAATACATAGCTATTTATAGGGCTTCTAAACCCTAACTCATAATAGGACTCCTACTCAAGACTCCTACTTCTAACCAACTCCTAATAGGACTCCGACTTAAGACTCTTATTCCTTTACAACTCCTAATTCTTCTCTAAGAAATAACCTCCAAACCCTAGCCGGCCTCTTCACCTCTTTAATAAGGGTCGGCTTAGGTAGGTTTTACATGATTGCCCCTATCAATTAGGATTCTCCTAGCTAGAGTTCTAACAGAAAAGTCTGATTCTTTTTATCTGTGGAGAAAAGAAATAATGTGGAAAGAGGGATTGCAACCTACTAATCTTTATTGGTCTGTATGGCTTTTCCATTCTTCCAACCTCATGTTCATAATCTAACTTGATTAGATAATTTGTTGCAATCTATTCTTGGTTTCCTATGAGATATCATTACTCACTTCTGCCTTCATATATACCAGATTTCCACATCTTCATGATTCTTTGCATTGCACGCAATATAACTATCTAACTCAATCTAATTTGACTCAGCTGAGACCTATCAGATATAATATTCAAGAACTATCTATATGCACATCATTACTATCTGCACAAGTACGTTGAGATACCTTTCGACATGACTACCTCGAACTCTATTTTTGGTGTACAAAGACTACATTTTTCTAAGATGTAAGACCATGTAACTGCCTTGAGCATTTACTTACAGTTGACAGATTGAATGATTTAAAAATGTATCGTATGTCAATAAACCAATATGAGAACAACAGCTGAATCATCATTAGTTATTTCCTATGACACTTGATACCTAATTTAATGTGACATTAGATTGTTTGTTGTGGCAACTTCTTGTGCTATAATCAATAATTAGTGTCTGCTGAACTCTTAATTTGTTCATTATAATTTTCTTGTAATGACAAATCTATATTATCAGTTTTGACTTTTGATATTCTATCAGGACTTAGCCATCTAAAAATGCTCTTAATGTCACTTGTCGTTCTCAGATTAATTTGGAAGAATTCACTGATCTTTGCAATGCCATCGCACTGAGGTTTCAAAAAGAAGCATCAGTAAGTCAATCTTTTTGTACTGTCTTATTTAAGTTCTATATCTATGCATTATAAAAAGGATTTAGAATTAAATAAAAAATATTGATGAGATGCTGAAAGTTACTGAATCAGGATGCATGTTATTGTCTAATGCTTTTTTCTGTTTGCAGCCATCATGGTTTGAAAATTACCCAACATTTTACCGGTCACCTCCTTGTGAAAAGTTCAAGGCTTTTGTTCAGAGCCCAATGTTTGGATATATTGTGGCCTTTGTGCTTGTAGTCAATCTAGTTGCTGTTATAATTGAAACAACGGTATGTCTACTGATATTTCTTTGCATATTAATTTATTATTTGTGGTTTTTATTTCCAGAAATACATATTTTGGCTGAATTCATCTAACAATCTACTGTCTAAAGCTTTTCTATTGAATATGTAGTTTGTTTAGTTTGGAAAAATTATATATATGCACTCATTAAGGTGTCTAGCCTTTAAAAGTTTTAATTACATCATTTACATGTATACCTGTGAAAGTCATGTTGTTGCATAGTTTTTGGGGATATATTTGCCAGCATAGAACTTTCATATTTACATATTAAAAGGACATATGTGCAAGAATCTAACTTCAAACTTAGATGGGTAAGTAACAAGTTGGGAATTTTCAGGAATATTTATGCTTGCACCTTATAGTTTCACACCTGTATTCAATTTGTTTGCTGCACACATCACTATCAAGTGATAAATGTGTGCTGTTTGTTACTGCATATTGTTATTGCATAGTTTCCTCTCTCTCATAGTTATACCTTAAATGGACAGCCAACGCATGAGGCTCCTGCCACTGCTAGGTTTCACCTGCAGGCTATGTTAGAATCTGTACAATTGATTCTGAACAATCTTCCACTTTTTGAACATCATGATAGCAAACTCTAAAACCTTGGATGAGTCACCAACTTTATAAATAAATCAATGGTCTGTGGATGAGCATGAGAAGAACCACCATCCTAGATAGGGATCCAAGGCAAGGACATGGATTGCCATTGCTTGCCATATCTGATTGATAGGATATGTAATTAACAACTCTATGTGCGATATAAATAGGATATCCTAGATGCTTCTGTTATCTAATTGTGTTCTATCATTTTGTCATGAAAATAAATTTAAATTCATGGTAACTATAGTACAAGCAAGAGGTAAAATTTTTTTTTGTTGTTGGAATTTATTTTACGGCAATGTTATGGATGATTTTGTTTGCCACAGCTTGACATACAGAACAGCTCTGCCCAGATATTTTGGCAAGGAATTGAGTTTGTTTTTGGTAAGAGTTACATGAATTCCTCAACTACACCTTTTTAGTTTTTTCCATTAATTATGTGAATGATTTCTTATTTATTATGTGAACAATTGTTTTTACTTATTAGGTATGCAAATAATTTTTTGCTATTCTTATTGTTTCAATTCTTGGCATCATGACCATGTTATCTAGCTTCATATTCTTAAAAAAGACCTGCATATGGCATTGAATATCTAGTGCTTAAGAAGTCTTGGACTAATAATTCAGTTGGATATTCTAGCATATAGTTGTTGTGTGTTTGATGGGTAGAACATGCTGCCTCACTTGTTTTCCATTTGACATGGCTTGGCATTCTAATGCTTTTGACAGCAGTATTATAAGTATAGTTTTGTTTTCTAAGGAAAAAAAGAACTGGTGGGATAAACCCCACCAACAGAATTACTGAGATTGAGTACATAGGAATCACCTTGACAAGGGTCTAAACCTAGAACATCTTCAAGATGATGAGAGAAATCATTTATTAGGTAAAGGCCCAGTTGATTAATGCAAGTAGTTGTTATACTGTGCTTGTTTCTTATTGTTGATCAACTTATTTCTAATTTTCTGAAAGCAGTCTTCTGTGATATAATTTTAGGAATTTGGAAACTTCTGATTAATGGCAGCAACCATTGCACTATCACATCATAACATATTCACACATTTTAGGATTCATAAAGCTCAAATCAAGTTTTAAAATTAATGGCACTACCACTGGTTGAGCATCTTGAGATAGCTATATTGTGCAAATGATATATGTTGGAGGATGCATTATCAAAAGTAATGTGTTGGTCAATTTTACAGAACACATTGCACATTATTTAACAAGCGCTCAAGTTAGTTTTCTTTTTGGCTAACTTTAATTTTCTTTTGGTATTTATTGCAAATGATCATGTCAAGTTGTCAACTTTAGCTTCTGATCAAGGTATAAAAAACATAATATACAGATTTATGGAAAACCAAGTGTATTTGGTCTCATTGGTAGACAATATGGAATTTTTTCAACTTGAGTGAAAGAACTAAAGGGTAACTGTATGATACATTATGGTTTACATTTAGATAAAAGACCATGTTAGTCGTTATACTGTACTTGTAGATCAAATAGCTAATTTGATGACTAAAATATGGAAATCGGCATCATTATGTTTTATTGGTTTTAATGAATGTAGGTTCAGGGGCATAGTCTTGGTCAACTACTTGAAATTTTGGCCCAATTGGCAATTTGTGCTTACAATGAGCTGGCATTAGCTAAACACCTTTGGAACATTTTCTCTCTCATCTTTGTGTTTTACCCATCTTGTTATTCTAGTTACACCTTACTTACCGTGCTTTGTGTTTTACCCATCTTGTTTTTCTTTAAATTTTTTTGGCTTCCATGTTGTAGATTTCTGACATCAATATTTCCACCCAGCAATTAGTCAGCCTTAATTTGTTGGATTCTCATTAAGTGCATACTATCTTACAGGGTGGATTTATGTGTTGGAGATGGCTTTGAAAATTTTTTCATTTGGATTTGATGCTTATTGGATGGATGGACAAAATCGATTTGATTTTGTGATTACATGGATAATTGGTAAGAATATTTATGCAGCAACTTTGGCAATCATTTGGGCAAATTTTTTGTTTATAGTCAAGCGTTGATATATGGACTTGTCTAGTTAACTATCAACCTTAGTTTTAATGCAACATTACTGTTGATTGATTATCATAACAAGTTTTCTTTTGGGTTCTTTTTGTGCACAACAACAACAAGAAAAAAATAGCTTGGTGTACGAGGCTCCCACCAATATGGGGTTTGGAATGAGTTGATGTATTGTACAAGTACAACTATAATGTTCCAAGATGAAAACTCCAAACAAGGATTGTAATTTTGTACTGTACTGATCCTTAGCCAGACTGATACACATACAAACCGTTTCCAATACAATCAATTAATTTCAGTGTTCCGACATATGGTATACTGGTATGTATCGAAGAGGTAGAAGAAAAATAAGAGGTGATGGTGGGGGAAGAGGATGAAGAAGGAAGAGGAAGGAAGAAGAGGAGGTGGTGGAGGAATAGGAGGAAGGAGGAAGAGGAAGATAGAAGAGGAGGCAGTGGAGGAAGGAGGAGCAAGAGGAAGGAAGTGGAGGCACCTAATTGTTCAACTTTGTAAATATTTCTTAATCTCTCTTAGTGGTATCTTTGAACAGCCATCCATTGATTTCAACGTTCTCATCTTAGCATTATGATCCATAAAGCATAGATAGCCTTATATTATGATGCTTGGATTCTTTTGTCCGCTATCACACCTGCGTCAACATTACAGAAGATGGGTGTTCATATAAGGTTTTAGTTGGTTTCCCTTACAGCCATTCTAACCCTGTTGGACTCTGTTGGTTTGGTAAATTCAACCTACTCTGTCACCTACTAAGAAGAAAAGGAACAGCTGCAATGACTAACCAAAGCCAAGGAAGAAGAAGAAGAAAATAAAAAAAGAGAGAAGAAAGTCTAAGTCTATTGGACTATATCAATTTGGTCAGTTCCAACCGGTCTGTCACCAATGAAGAAGAAAAAGAGCAGCAGCTGCAATAACTAACCAAAGCGAAAGAGGAAAAAAAGAAGAGAAAAGGAGAGAAGAAAATAGGAGGAGGAGAAGAGATGAAATGAAGAGCAAAAAAAGTGAAGAGAAGAGAACAAATAAAGTACCTAAATGGTCTCATAGTGACAAATATAATTCGAAAATGCATGAAAAGTAAAAAGATATAAATGTATCATTATAGGTTGCTATGTCAACCTTGATTAGACTACAGTTGAACTTAGACTTTAGCCTGGACTTGGTCAATTTAAGTATGATTGTACTAACACGAATGCATCAGATCCTATTTGAACCTCAAGTACAAGACTTTAGGAATTCCTGTACAAGATTTCACTGAACACTCTTATTCATTCACTTATTGAACTTCAGGATCAAGTTTGAGTCACTTCCAAAACCTTTTAAGTCATCACATGCTTCTGCCAAATTATCAGCTTGTCTTCAGTGAGTAGTATTTGGTCCATCATTGCCTTCTGTGAGTTGAAAAATCAAGTCAATTTTTTAAAACATTTTGAATAGCATTCTGGCAATTAAACTAAACTGAATTAGATGATTCAAGGTGCCAACGTTAACATATCTTGTTTATTAAGATTATCAGTTTTAAGTTTAATGACCTCATGAATGTAGTAAGAACTAGTTTTGTTTAATTGAAGTACTTGTTTGAAGACTAAATAATTTAGCCTGCATATTTCTATTTGAACAATCTTTCAATCCCTCCAATTCCAGTGCCCCAGTATCTGTTTATTGGCAGTTTCATAATTCTTATGAAAGTTTGCTACTGACCTATTTTTTTAATTCAGACATGTATAATGCTACTGCAAGCTTGTTATTTGTTTCTTCTTGGTTTGACAAATGCCATTCTCATTGTCATGTCTATGTGAAAAATGTGCTTCGTGTCTATATTTTGCAGTTATTGGAGAGACTATGACATTTGCCTTCCCATCCGTGCTTCCTTTTCTTTCAAATGGCGAATGGTAATGTTAGATAATTCCACAGATTCTTATTGTTTAGCTACCATTGTCATATTATAAGAAGACAGAAATTTTAGATCTGTTAAACTTTGGTCAAGTATGATTGAATTTGGGATTAGTTTCATTTTCTGCAATTCAACAAGCCAGGCTGTTTATTTAACATACAAGAGTCTACAACTGGGAAGTGAGGAGAAGAGGTACTAGGACTAAAGACAGCAATGGATGGAGAGATTGATGGAACTTTTCTATGACTAAAAATGTGAATAAAAGGAAATCTTCTTCCTATGGAGCTAAACCTCCATACAACTATCCCTCACATCCCTGTTGGAAAAAGTGAGGATTGAAAATAAAAAATTCTGTAAGTACCTATAGATGAATATTGCTTGTCTAGCCTACTAAAAGGAAATTTTTTTGATGATGATACCAAATTTTTGAAAAAAGAAATTGTGTTTAAGATGTTGGAGTGAGGAAACTTGTGTAGAAATTGATATCCCTTCTTTGTAAGTGTCTGGAGTTAAGAAACTTAAGAGTACCCTTTGCTTGAACCTATGGGTCCCTATTGGGAAATATTTCAAATGTCAAAGTTCAATCATCATATTTTGGCAGGATGTCTAGCTTGAGAACTGTGCTACTCTTGCTTTAGAATTTTAATTTTGTTTATCACAGCATCTTTAAAGTTTAAACCAAATATTGCAGTGTATTACACTCAAACTTGCCCTTGTCTTTTGGTGCCTAGTTACTTCTTTTGCTCTTCTGTAATTCAGTAATTCCTACACCTTATCACATGATTGTCTGTCCTCATCTTCTCTAATAGATTGGATAATGTGTCTTATTTGTTGCTAGGTTTACTATGTTTTTATCACAAATTATCTAGAATCCCATTTTACCCTATAAAACCCAAGATTTTGTATGGTCGTTTATTAGTCCTATGGTAATTTTCACTGAGGTGCTGGTGACAAAAGGTTAAAGGAATGATCCCTCCTGTGCGATGTGTGGAAACCAAATTGATTACAAATGATATTCTCTTCTCCAATTTTTTTGTGGTTCACCCTTGGATTTGGCATTAAACTCATGTAAATAGTTTCCCCTTTATCTTGTCTTGAGGGACATTGGAGTCTGGAGACTCCACTTGATCACATGATATTGGAGAATTGGTTGTGATATCTTTGGAATCCTTTTCTTTTTTGCTTATTTGGGAAACTAAGAACAACCAAATCTTCAAGGACAAATTGGTCATTGTCATGGAGCTTCTTAAGAAGCTATACTCCTGTCATTTCATGAAAGTAAAAAAGAAAGGGCAGTCTGAGGTAAAATCTCTTTATTATCTATTAATATTGCTCTCTTTATTTCTCTTTAACATATTATATTTATATAATTTAGTAGGTACCCTCTTTCTCTTGTTATCCTGTTGTCGTATACATGAAGTATAATTTAGCATGTATACCTTATATAGCCTTGCTGTGGATGTTTGCTGCAGTTTTTGCTTATGTATATTTAGATCTTAAGAGGCCTTAGAACTGGGATATTTTGCCATTTAACTGCTTCCTAGAGTGATAATAATGGTTATTTCTTCTTCCTTTTTTTTTGCTAACGTATTGATGATCTACTTGTGATTACAGGATTCGCTACCTTCTGATTGCAAGGATGTTGCGCTTAATAAGGCTTCTACTACATGTCCAGCGCTATAAAGCATTTGTTGCAACATTCCTAACCCTTATTCCTAGTCTGATGCCATACCTAGGGACTATATTTTGTGTACAATGCCTTTATTGCTCACTTGGAGTACAGGTATACATTCTTGTTCTGGACTCACAATCAATGGCGAAGCTCCATTCTTAGTTTGATGCCCTATTTTATGTTCTATGAATTTATTGCTCACTCAGATTTACAGTATACTTTTTACTTGTCCTACACTTGCAAATATTGCACAAATTTACCTTTGGAGGGACTAACTACTGGATTAAGCAGAATGTGTAGTTCTGTATTTTTTTTCTTTTGTTTAATAGGGAGATATGAGTATCACATTAATAAATGGAAACACTATCACACTAAATATCACATAAGTCAACGGAAACACAATTACACTGTGTGCAAGTCATGATATTTTCTATTAAGTTATAAGGACTTTTCTTGAAGAAACCTACTTGACCAAATCACCAAATTATAAGAAGCATGTACCAAGTAATGTGGAATGATAAAAAAGAGGGTGACAGAATTTGGGATATGAGAAAAATAACTTTTTTTCTGGGGATAACTTAGAGCTTAGAGCTAAGGTCCATATCAATATATGGATTCCTATGGGCTAATATAGGAATACGCCTCAGAAGCTCATTCTCCTCTCCTTTAATAGATGGTTTGTACATTACAGACCTTAAGTATCGAAACACTAAGACACAAATTACAAAACATCATTAATTAATGGTGCCTTATAAATTGGCAGTTTGTAATTATAAAAGCTTGTAAATTGTGGCTTGAAACTTGAGACAATTTTTTTTTCAATACTGTCATTAATCCAGATTTTTTTTTTTTTTGGAAAAGCCTGCAAAAATAAACGGTATAGTTTGAGGGCTTATAAGAAAATGAAAGAGAAATCTTCTAACATATATGTCAGTGTCAGTTTGAGATTAGATTTTGATCCACCCTGGTGCAGCATCACCATGGCAGTTGTTATGTCATTATCCTGACTAACACTATGATATTGGTATTTGGTAGTTCTATATGAAGAATGATTGTTTCGTAAGGACCGATCACTAACTTTCTTGTACCAACTGACTACTGTCACCCACTTCTGGAGAACTTTCCACATCCATAGTAGCAGACTAACAATTTTGCATTTGCATATAGTGTGTAAAATTAAACATGATAACCATGTTTTCTTTACAATGGCTGCAAGTCCTTTTCTTTTCTTTTGCTTAAATGCACAAGCAGAATGTAGATATACGTGGTTCTTCACTATTAACTATCAATACAAAATGTTGACCGAAAGAAACTTGTAAAAACTTGGTTAGGCCACCTGTATGGTGCTAGTTGTACTCTTGCTGTTTACAGTTTTTTGGTGAAGTTGAATGCACAAAATTCCCTTAAAAGATTTCTTGAATATTAAATTAGCGTATTAGTTGTTCAACTACAACTTGAAAACTTACTAATGGTTGTTCTTACTTTCTAGCTGTTTGGTGGAATCGTAAATGCTGGAAACCCCAAACTGGAGATGACTGATCTTTCTGATAACGAGTACCCATCTGTTCCTTTTTCTATTTTTTTCCAAATTAATTTCAAATACTGTATATTTAACAGGATGTGGCATAATTCATATTCCCTCTTATTCTTGTTTGATATTTTACTTCAATTGACATAAGCATTTCCTTGGAGGCTTGATTTAGTTATATTACCAAAATTTATCTTGCTTGCTGACTGTTTTTCTTGATGTATTATAGCTATTTGCTTTTCAATTTTAATGACTACCCAAATGGAATGGTGACATTATTCAATTTGCTAGTGATGGGAAATTGGCAAGTATGGATGCAGGTATACTTTTTTCATAAGAAAACCCTGTTATTTAGATGCATATATTGACATATTATTATACTTATTTGTCACCAATCACCAAGGCACTGTTTGACAACATACACATCAGAAAATATTTACTCCATTTCATTTCAGCTTCTGAAGTTTGGGGACATGAAAGAGTTTCAGAGAAATATTTACTCCATTTCATTTTGGCTTTTGAAGTTTGGGGACATGAAAAAATTTCAGAGAAATACTTCTTGGAGTGGAAAGAGGAATGCAAGGTGTTCCAACAATGACCATACATGATCTCTAACATTGGTTCTCATCCCGTCTCAACAGTGGGACTTGGCACATTTCCATTTTTCCCTCTTTATTATTCATTTGTGGTCCATGGATTCTACATAACAGTGCGGTAAATGTGAAAAAGAGAACATGTGGAAGTGGAGATTAGTCATGAAAATCTATTCACACACTTCTGATGAATTGACTTTAAGCTATGACATTGCCTAAGGGACATCCAAATTTTGCAAACCAAAAATGCCAAGTATAGAATCTCTTTTTCTGACTGCTATTGAAATGTCTAGGATAAGCTGATAAGTAATATATCGTCTTAAAGCAGTTCTCCTAGTGACACGCAACAAATTGACTACTAAGGGTCTAACTGAGTAGAGTATGTTAGAAGAAGATGCAAGATAAATGTAGCACCTGAAGTATTCTCATTACTGTGTACTAATTGTTCAATAGTCTGTGGATAAGTAACTGGGAATCAACCTGTATATACCTTCCCATTAGACGCAATTTGTCAGAAGAAAATAAAAATGACCAGGTTGTCCATTACATAAATGTTTCATGACTCATTTTATTCAAAGAAACAAGCAAATATCTGCGTTAAATGTATTTTAAAATACTCTTGTCTAATTCTTACTGAATTAATGCATTTAACTATATAAAACAAAAAATTGTGTAACAAAGGTAACTTTCAAGTTTGATGTATCTTCATATATGATCAGTGTTACACAAATGACATCATTATATTTCTAGTATCAATTGACACACTGATATGAACACCACTACCAGAATTTCTGCAGTGATCAAACTTATTCTATATCATGATTCTGACATGATGGATGGATCTCTTATTTGATCAAATTTATGCCTAAATGAAGAATAATGATCTCTGAACTCTGACATATTTCATCCATGGAATTATGAAAATAAGTTTTATAAGATCATAAATGGTGTTATTTTGTGAGTTAGTTCAACAAAATTTTACCTAGATTATTACACCAATAATTGGAATGATTACCAAAAGATGCATTTTCCACCATGAACCGATGTATATTTTTCAAGCGGATTCAACAAAGGGAGAAGAGAATATCTTGTACATATCTCAGCAAGTCACTATCTTAAAGAAACTGCCAAAACCCCATTTGCCTGAAAAGCAAAAGGAAACTGCTGAAAGATAGCTCAGTCATATCAATGTAATGGTTTCAAATTTTAGAGGGGAAAAGCTTATTAGATAAATAAGAGAGATGATATTGTTTGGCAATAAGGAAGCAAGTGTTGCTGGGATGTGGATGGTAATATAGGTGTGGGTTTACTTCTTACTCCAATAAACAAACGAGTGGGGCAGCTTTGGTGATAGGTACAATTAATTAGAGTGGTTTGGTCCATGCACCGGTTAGAAGACTTAGGTCTTTCAGTTTAGTGGTGAAAGGATAGGCAGAATGAGGTCTGCAAGAAACTTTATGAGAAACAACAAAAAGGGATTTAAAAAGCTATTAATTTGCCTATTTATGTTTCATGATATCTCGATAACATAACAAGATCCATGTAGCTGACCTAAAGCCCAAAGAGTTGGGATGCTGGGAATATGCTGATAGATATGCTCTTGGGCTTCATGTGCTCAAGTGTCATGTATGTCTTGATTTATACTGTTATCTATGCTTTTCTCAATCTACATATGCCAAAGCTTTGACATTTTAGCAGTAATTTCATGAACTTGAATGTTGTTTTACTAGCAAGTAGCAAGTGTTTATGCCTTGCTTTTCTACAGAGCTACAAGGATTTAACAGGGACTTCTTGGAGTCTTGTATACTTCGTCAGCTTTTACCTTATAACAGTCTTGCTGCTTCTTAATTTGGTGAGCTTCTTATGTAAATTTGTTAGTGTTTGTAGAGCTATGATTTTGGTTAATGATTATGTTATTCAAATGTTAGGCATCTAGATTTCATGCTCTTCATGTGTGATGGGTCAAGTTTTGAAATTTTACTATTGTTCTTTGGAAAAGACCCTGATGCCTATTTTTCAGTCATAAAGGTCACTTGACTAGCAAACTCTTAAACCAATTTCTAAAGTGGATATAATTCCTTTTCTGACTATAGCAAATACTTCTGCATTAATATTATTAATTGGTTATCAATGAACCATAGTTCAAAGGCATAAAGTCACTCTTATCAATATTTTACTTCAATGATCTTTGCTACATTTTCTAGCTTGGGTGCTTTGTAAACAATGGAAACATACTTATTTTGCTGGTATGTATTCACCAGAAAGTTAATGGACCTTTCTCTGCTTAAGTGGCATTGTAATTATCTGAGTCATTCACCCACCATCCACCATGGGCATGGGTGTCGAGCACTTAAAACCAATTTCTCTAACTTGAAAGTGTAAAGACATTCACGAAGTTTAAATTGCATGGAAAAGAGTTTCCTTTACTTTTATGAGAGAATCTTCTTAAAGCTGAGGCCACCTCCATTGAGAATTTGACAATTTAAAATGCATATGGACAGGACTAATAAGTTGTTTTTGGACCGTATAAGATAATATATCAAAAAGTTAGTTGGAGAAGGATAAATTTCAGTAAATGCAGAAAGATGATGTTATCATATGTTGAATGGTTGAACTTTTTTCTCAAGTTATTTATATCTGTTCTAGAAAATACTTGTGATATTTGTTTGTGTATGTTTTTTGCTATGCTTGTCTTTGATATTTCGAACTGGTGATTTGTTCCTTTCCTATTTGACTTGTCAATATGCTTCAATTCTGGCATAACAATTCCTTTCATTGTTTTATGTACAAATCTGGATTAAACTACTACTGTTTCCCTGAGTTCAGAAACATGTTATGCTCAAATGTGCAATTCGATGCCAACTCTTTTAATAGTTAATATTGCTTATAAAATCTCTGTTTCTTTACATTGGCACTTCATGTCAAATTTATGATCATAAATAGGAGAGTGGTTTTATTTTTTATAAGAATTCATCTGCATATCTGCTACAAAGACCCAACAATATTATTGACTGCTTACCTGTAGTTCTTTTTGAACCTGGTACATCTGGAGAATTTCCTGGGTTAAATTCTTGAGCACCACCTGCACAATGCAAACCTAGAACCTCTTTAGTTGGAAGATGGGAATCAACTACCAGGCTATGGCCAGATTGGTTTATGTAGGAAAGCCGTTGATGACTGACATCATCGAACATTTGCTGTTTTTTTTTTCAGGTTGTTGCTTTTGTATTGGAGGCGTTCTTTGCTGAAATGGAACTTGAATCAGCCTCTGAACCTCAAGAGGAAAAGGTATTTACACATCAAGTTGTTCTATACCTTATAGAAAAGAACAGAAATACTCTTATATTCCAAAATGTAGATTTACCAGAAATCACTATGGACAATCTTCGGTGGGCATGAAAATGTGAAAGTTATTTTTAGGCACTTCAAGTACATGAAGCACATTTACGGTGTACTTAATCTTATGTGCAGTCAAACTTATACACACCAGCCAAATGCATGCACTTAACCTCAAAGAAATGACTATTCATAATCAGGGAGCTGAGATACTTCTCAATGTAGTATTTGTTAGGCTTGTGAGTGTCTTATCATTATTTGCTCACTGATGCAGTCCACAGTTGATTCTGCGGCACAGTTTCTGATAAAGTTTCATAAATAGTTCAAGTGGGGAACATCAGTTCCATTTGATGTTCAAGTTTAGATGGAAATATAGGTAACATGGTCTATTGTACCAATTTGACAATTCTGTGTAGATCATGTCCGTGGTCACTTTGGTACTTAGGTTCATCTTGTAAGTATCGATCTCTTTATCACCAAAGATAAATGGTCTAAAATCTAAATCTCAATAAGATTTCACTGATGCTTATTTTGGTAACATTCATTAACTGGTTCCCTAAGATAATCTGTTGTAAGCTTTATTTTGTGAATATACCTTTTTAGACATTGATTCGTTGAAACAGGAGGATCCTGCAAAGAAGGAGCGACGTCGACGAGTTGGGTAATACTCTGCCTAGTTCCTGTGTAATATCGATATACTTGGTTGAGCAAACATGGCTTAAAATTTCATTTTGTTATTATGAAGTGTGAAGACAAGGAGTCGCACAGTTGACATTCTTCTTCATCATATTCTAAGTGCTGAACTAGACTCCCAGAGTTGCGAAGCATAGTTTCACTATTCCCTGGTAAATATTTTTAATATGTTTCTCTCAGATGTTAAATCTTTATAACTTCTTTTACTTTTGTATAGTTGTCATTGATAAGTAAATATCTTTTTATTAGCAATCAAAATACTATTTCTCAACTCTGATGCTGCTTGTCCCATGTAATATGTGTTTCATTTTTAATGCGAGTCATGTCACACAGTTTTTATTTTAAAGAATCATCCTTTAAAGTAATAAAATGTCTATTTTAAGGAATGACAGTTTTCTCACTTCTCACCCTCTCTGTCCTTTAGTGATTGCCACATCAAGGAAGTTTTAAGTTAGAGAATATATATATATATATATATATATATATATATATATATATATATTCTACACCTTGAAGTGGGTATTGCCCATTTAACTTGGAATAAAATAATTGATTTTTTGACTTTGGATCAAGTTGTATGATCCCTGTCGTTGCCCTTTTATTCCTTGATGGTGACCCTTGCTAGAAATTGGGTCTACTCGCTATATCTAGAAACCAACACTGCTGATCATCAGGTGTCTTGGAGTATTTACCATCAGTCCAAGTGATGCTGTTTTCTGTAGCTTCTTTGTAATCTGCTAAGCCCCATAAAGCAAAGTGAGGCATAAAGTTGATTCTGGCTGTTGACCAGGTACCGTTGGTGGCAATTTACGAGTGGAGTGAAAACTAATCGGTTCACCTCGGTAGGAGCCAGCGAAGGTAGCTTCATATGAATACTCCCAGCAGAGAATGGAAAATTTCTTTAATGGTGCAGTGTGTGTTTGAATATTCTTCCAGATTGGTGTTTTATTAATTATTTTTATTTGACAGTTGTCGTGAGTAATTTTCTCTGATTCTATAGTATTTGGCATTATTCATCAGTGGTCGTATTTTGAGGAGGAAATAAATAATAAAAAATGCTTCTTTGTCTTGAAGTCTTCCTTGATCTATTGAAAATGTCCTTCCAGAGTCCCTTTTTTTAAGCAGCCTATGTATGGTGCTAGACACCTTGAATTATGTTTATATATGTTTTGTCTGTGCATCAGAACACAGGTGGATTCTTCCAGCCCTTGGAAAGAGAGACGTTTAATTGGTGAGCACTGTTAAGAGGGGAAGTTATTCTCACTATTCCAGTAAATATGGCATGGCATGGGAAAATTTTCAGGGACAACGAAATCTTCAGCAAGATTCATCCTATTAATAGTGTGTGGTGTGCTCAGAGAGGCATTGACTTGGTATCATCCATCTCCTGAAAACGTTTGTTACATAGTTAGTACACTGTAATTAGATCATGTTTGATAGATTTGAAACATAAATGAGTATGCAGTAATCATTAACTCTTACTGCTTTTTTGTTTTCTCATAACCCGCAGACAAATATAAGCTCGGAACATCCTATAGCAGTTTTCCCCCAGACTTGATTTCTTGATTTGGTCAACGAGTTTAGAAAAATCCAACACACACTGTACCGTATTCTAAATGACATGTAAGACCTCGAAAACCTAAAATTGATGTAGTTTTCAGTGGTAGAAAGACAAAAGTGCACTCAAGTGCCAGCACGTTGATTGGACAATGATACATCAGACTTAATCAATGTAAACATATCCAGTAAATGGAATAGTAAATCTCAGTATTATACCACCGCTGGACTTTAATATTTATTTAGCAAGGACATATATGTTATTTTGGAACTCTGCAAGGATGGATATAAAAAAAAATCCTTTTTATTTATTTATTTATTTATGGGGGGGCAATAGGTGGTATGGAATTGGTTCACCTAAATCTCAGACCCAAGCAACTGTTCCATCCAAATTCTCTTGTTAGATTGGAGTAAGTAGACAGCTTAACTTGGAAATCTACATGCTTTGACATCAGTTAGCCATTTGATTAAGAGATCAAGTTTTTGACCCCACACTCTTCCACTCCATGGTAGCAGTCACAGACATGCATGCTCTTCTCTTCTTCCCCAGTATCACATCAAGCAACTCATCTTTTATCCATGAACAGAGGCCATCATGATCTTTGCCTCCTCACATCTCTCTCTCTCTCTCTCTCTACCTGTTAAATGTGCTTTGCTTATCAATGGAGAGAGACATGTTGATTAACGTCTAAGAGATGGTTTAGTTAGTATATGAGTGATTAGTGTTACTGGTGAGGAATATTTTTTATTAGTGCAATTTATGTTGTAATTTAAGGAAAAAGATTGGCTTTTCTACCGTTACTTGATCCACCCACCAAACCCGCGGCCATAACGTTTCGGACGAGTATATAACGGTTCTGCGATACGGAGGGGGTCCCGCGGTGTTTATATACCGTTGCGTCGTCGTCTCACCCCGGTCGTATGACGACTCCATCGCCAAAGCTCGGGACTTGCGAAATAGAGGAGGGAGAGGAGCCGCTCCGTGTTCTCCTGTCCCAAAAGCTCACTCAGTCTTTGCGCCGGTGATGGGGGATCCCTCGCTTCCTCCTCCGTCCAATGCGCGCTTCTTGTTCGGGTCATCGGCCTTGGACGACTCGTACCGGCCGCTCCCTTCGCTCTACCTCGCGTTCCTGGCGATCTGGGCCATCTCCGCCTTCGCCTGGACCATTAACACTTGGAGGAACCGTTTTCCCCCAGACTTGATTTCTTGATTTGGTCAACGAGTTTAGAAAAATCCAACACACACTGTACCGTATTCTAAATGACATGTAAGACCTCGAAAACCTAAAATTGATGTAGTTTTCAGTGGTAGAAAGACAAAAGTGCACTCAAGTGCCAGCACGTTGATTGGACAATGATACATCAGACTTAATCAATGTAAACATATCCAGTAAATGGAATAGTAAATCTCAGTATTATACCACCGCTGGACTTTAATATTTATTTAGCAAGGACATATATGTTATTTTGGAACTCTGCAAGGATGGATATAAAAAAAAATCCTTTTTATTTATTTATTTATTTATGGGGGGGCAATAGGTGGTATGGAATTGGTTCACCTAAATCTCAGACCCAAGCAACTGTTCCATCCAAATTCTCTTGTTAGATTGGAGTAAGTAGACAGCTTAACTTGGAAATCTACATGCTTTGACATCAGTTAGCCATTTGATTAAGAGATCAAGTTTTTGACCCCACACTCTTCCACTCCATGGTAGCAGTCACAGACATGCATGCTCTTCTCTTCTTCCCCAGTATCACATCAAGCAACTCATCTTTTATCCATGAACAGAGGCCATCATGATCTTTGCCTCCTCACATCTCTCTCTCTCTCTCTCTCTACCTGTTAAATGTGCTTTGCTTATCAATGGAGAGAGACATGTTGATTAACGTCTAAGAGATGGTTTAGTTAGTATATGAGTGATTAGTGTTACTGGTGAGGAATATTTTTTATTAGTGCAATTTATGTTGTAATTTAAGGAAAAAGATTGGCTTTTCTACCGTTACTTGATCCACCCACCAAACCCGCGGCCATAACGTTTCGGACGAGTATATAACGGTTCTGCGATACGGAGGGGGTCCCGCGGTGTTTATATACCGTTGCGTCGTCGTCTCACCCCGGTCGTATGACGACTCCATCGCCAAAGCTCGGGACTTGCGAAATAGAGGAGGGAGAGGAGCCGCTCCGTGTTCTCCTGTCCCAAAAGCTCACTCAGTCTTTGCGCCGGTGATGGGGGATCCCTCGCTTCCTCCTCCGTCCAATGCGCGCTTCTTGTTCGGGTCATCGGCCTTGGACGACTCGTACCGGCCGCTCCCTTCGCTCTACCTCGCGTTCCTGGCGATCTGGGCCATCTCCGCCTTCGCCTGGACCATTAACACTTGGAGGAACCGTTTTCCCCAGGTCCGTTGCCTTCCCTTTCTTTGTTCTTTGACCGAAAAGGTTCCGGCTTGAGCGCTTCGTGGTTGCTCTCGATGGTGTCGAGCACCTACTGATGCGTCCTTTTCCCCTTCTACCCTTTTAATTAGCCCTCGGTTCATCTCGTCCGAGCTTTTTTTTGCTTGGCAGCAGAAGGACTTTAATTTCATTTGTAATAGGACGTGTGAACTTGCAATTGTATGAATTCCATGGTAGACTGCGAGGGAAATGCATCTTAGTGGTATCATGTTTGACATGAAGATTTTGTTTGAATAATTTGCAATTGTATGAACTCATAGCAAAAAAATATATAAATGAATTGCTATTTTATATAATATATAGGGATTTATAGGAGAAAAAAAAATGTATTTGAGTTATGTGATGGTAAAGGCTGCCCCTATTTGTTCTAATTTATGCTGTTATGCATGATTTCCGTCGTAGCAGACGAGCAATCTGCAGTGGATGTTGGCTTCAATTCCGCTTACTAAGACTTTGCAACTGGCGCTTTCATTTTCATTCTGGTGAGCAACTGAAGAAAGATTATTCTATGATGATCAATGCAATCTGTCTACCCCCCTGTGTTCTTTATATTTTCATCTTATATCTAAGTTTGTGATGTTATTCTTTTTGCTTCTTTGATGCGTGTGGTGACTATTCCCAAGTTGTAGGATATCCTCTACATCCCAAGATAATTAATTATATGTCTATGTTGAATTAGTGCTTAGACTATATCAAAGCTAATTAAGATGGTCTCACAGGTCTATGTGAAATGACCATTATCTAAGATTTTACAATTTGATGAATATAACCTTGTTTCTTCTGTCCTCTGACTCCCAGGTATATTTATCCATGTCCCATTTAATCTGAATGCATTTAGTTTGAGTTCATTGTGTTTTTTTATTGAATCATTAGAGAAGAGTTTGAATGTCACTCATGTATAGATTCACCATCTTATGCACAGATTCAATTTTCGTGTAGCGTCCAATGGATTATGCAATTAGAAGTCTGCCGTATTATATATTCTGGTAAGAAAGAGTGCATTGAAACGAACATATATAGAATTACTCTGGAACATGTGCATTCTTAACTAAATCATCTTGGGCATTGCTGAGAACATCGACCAATAAAGATTTACATTGGGCCTTAACCTTGATCCGGTTTTGTTCTGATTAAGCATATGTGCATGCATAATAATTTATCACTATATGATGCATTAGAGCTTTGGAATTGAGCAATTGTTTATTTACCTGATACTGCCCTTTCTGATGAACTGAATAAGAGAGGTTGCTTGATGAAATTTACATGGTTGGGAAGGTATCTTAAACTTGTTCTGCAATTTTTGTTATGACACCACTTCTGATTGAGCTACCACACTGATGATTCTTTGATTCTTTCCAGTTTATGTTATAATAAGTCAGTTTCCTATTATGACATCTACAATTGAGAAAATCAGGACAAGTTTTGAATTTATGTCATTCATGTCGTCCCATAAAAGTTTAAATGTTTGGGTGTTTTGTGCAGGTATTCTTGCATAAATCTTCAGATATGCTCACTGTGGATGTCCTTTGGGGTGTATGTAACTGGAATACTCTTCCAAACTGCCTCATTTGTGTCATTTATGCTCATATCTCATGGTTACTGCATCATCTATGAGCGTCTTTCAGTACGTGAACGACGTACGACAGCTGCATTGAGCTGCATTCTCTACCTGACCCTTGTTGGTTATAGAGCTGCTGTGCCTTATTTCACGGTAAGTCTCCTCGATGTAAACCACATCCCTATAAAAGAGCCCACCATTCTAAGCTAGCAGATTGAAATATCTCATCATTGAGGATCAGATAAGAATTCAAGCTATGGCATTCAACAATTAATTTGTGATAGGAACTTCTTTTGCTAGTGCATTTTGGTAATTGTAAGAGTTGATTTAAATCTGTATTGAAAAGTTTACCAAAGCTGATTGCAATACCAGGTATTCCTTCTGCTGAACTACTCGTTGTCATTCTACATAATCTTCCGCCATACCTCTCAAAATCTGTCAGTTCTGCATGAACAGTTGAGCTTTATAGAGAATGAAGATATTCATGCAATGCACAATGCATTGCGTACAAAGTACACAATGTTGAAGTATGTCTTACACCCTTGTCTTTCTGATATCTATAAAACAAAAAATTTATATTTTTTATTTATTCTTTTGATTGCATCTGCTTCCATCAGGAAATTTCAAGGTGCAATGCAATTTGTAGCTGTGGTAGAAGCTATGGTATGACCATTGAAGTTATCAATTCTGACTATTTATCTACTGATATAATTATTGGAATTTTATGACAAACATATACCTCATACTTCAGATCTATTTGAATGTTGATGAGACACTGGATAATTATTGGTTTCGTTTGTTGGTACGGGAATGGGCACAATTTTGCATCTTCCTGTACATTGGGTAGGTTGAAAGCAGATACACATGTTTAATTTGCATTCTGCTAGATATTTAGGTTCAACATATTAAACTGTCTAACATGCATTTGATCATGGTAGACTACTTTGTTATAGTTACATATGGAGTGAATTTGCTTTTACTTTCTTTTCAGGTGGACTTTTAGAACACAGGAAGTTTCACTACATTTCTCAGTGATGCCTGCCTTGAAGTCCAAAATGGAGATGATAGTGCCTCCTGTATATAGCATAGTATGTTCCTCTTCTTGGATCTGTAATATACAGTAAATCTGATTGGTTCATTGTATTTAGTTGTTCCATTTTGTAACCATCATATATCTTTGGCTATGCATTTTTCTTTTTCAAAATGCATGACGTATGTTGTATCATGTTTCTATGAACAACAAAGAAGAGCCTTTAAATTGAACAATACTAGGTTCATTTCCATCAGATTCTGTAGAGAAGTTTGAAGATGTATCTAACATATTAAGACTGTTTGACCATAGGTGGAAAGTTTCATCTAAATTCTATTTTTGGGTTACAGAACAAGAAGTAGGATGAGAAAGTACTGGTGTATTGCAAGCTAGAAGTGAAAGGAAGGGCATATTTTTCTGTTTCTGTGGTTTCCACATTATTGCCATAAACCTACTGGTAACATGTATGAAGGTTCCTAAACTAACAGACAGTGAGTAGACTCTATCGGGCAATCAGTGAACTAGCTAAGATAGTTGAGTTGCCTCTACATCATTTATTAGGAAACAAAAGGATATTGTTCAAGCATCTGAATTGTTTTTTATTGGGTCTATATTATGCTCAGTGACTTCCATGTTTGATTTATAAAATTACTCTGCATATAATTAAGACGCATGAGGATTAGTTGTCGAGGAAAGAGCTTTACCTTATTACAAATGTTGCTCACCCCTCTAATGCTGGCTTGTTACTATACTGAGAAATACAATGCTTTTAAGATCTCTGTTAATGAAGATTAAGCAGGTAATGCACCATAGCAACTGGTACAAAATTATATATTTGTTCTTTTAGTATTCATGTAAAGTTAATGACAATTATTTGTGAGGTATATTATAACACACGATAGACATACTCAATCTTTACTGCTACTTTTTTCAAACCAAACTTTAACTCGTCATCTTGAATTTGGCTTGTATGCAGAAAATTTATTTGTTTATTTCATCAGTCCAATTTCTCTAGCATTCAAAACCATTGTATTTAGTATGTCATTTCCTCAATTTCTTGAGCAGTATAAGTTGGAATACGGTCAGTTTAACCCTTTGTACTAAATGATAAACATTTCAGGAAATGGATGCTGCTGACTTTAATGATTTGGTTTCTCAAGAATGCCATGTTGGTGTGGTAAGTGGGAAAACAATTTGTTAAGTTTGCATTATTTTCTTGTATAATGTTAAAGCAACTCTTTTTCATAATTTCACGTCTTTTTTTTTTTCCTTTCCTTCTCCCAAATCACTCGGGCACATACACATAACTCACAGTAATGGAAGTTCGACTTGGTCATTTTGCAGCAAACTTCTTTTCCTAGTTCGATCAATGAACATTTCTTCAAGCCAGTACTGATTATAGTTCAAAACCCACGATCAGCAAGCAGGCATTCCACAGAAGCACTTACAAGATCAACCTCCAATAGTGCTAGATCAACAAGCAAGTGCGGGCTTGTCGAGGATCAAGTTTAAATTGAAGCAAAAGTAGATCTGCACCGACAGTCATGACAAACTGGTACGTTGCAGTTTATGCTGCCGATAAGAGCTGTGTATCATCATGATCCTTTGACATTTTATACGTAAAGGGCATTTTGACCCAAAATTAGGGTCATCTTACATGTAATATGTAATTTGCAAAAAGTACATTTTTGAATGTCAAAAAGAAAAATACATCTCTCCACCGTTCTCATTATGATGTTGCCTTCGATTACCATCAATTTTAAGCAGTGGTGTTCTCATGGCCAAGTGGACAAAGAAAAAGAAAAAAAGAAAGAAAGGAAAGGAAAGGAAAGAAGAAACATCAGGAAAAAAAATTGGTAGGGATTCACGGCCGATTCCATTTCATGTAAAGAATCTTATATATGTTGTTGATGCATGACTTGGTATCTTTATATAAGTTAGGGATATATATATGTTGTTTTTGGTATACTGATATATTACCAGTTATGTTTCATGATAGATTTGTGATGATATTATATTATATATGTTGTATAATGCCATAAATCATATCATGTTGATAATGAATATCAGCCTTGTGGATAAACAAACATGTCAGTATTAGTGGAATCAATGAACAGGACATGTTAATATTAATAGAATGATTTTCTTTGAAGATTAATCAATCATAAAAAAAATAATAATCAAACGGTCTTCGTATCTTTCTTTACATGCCACTTCAATTCTATACGATGAATTTGTCTGCTGCATATATCATTATCCCGAGGTTCCAAATAAATCGTGTAAGAACAAGACAATAAAAAAAAAGAAAAAGAAAATGCTATATTACAATGTGATATTTTCATCATTAATTTCACTTGTGTAAATAATAGGAAAGATTTCACCTTCCATTATAAGTGAAACAAATGATTCCGCCCATATTGCAATGCTTCAAATGGATGGATACAGATCTCGTAGAAAACCCACCTCCAACGGTGGTACCCACCGGGAGCCATTCACAGACGTAGGTCATCTCGGTGACGGTCGTGATTCGAGCATCGGGAAGTCCCGTACAAGGCACTATGGACGGGATCCCGTCCAAGTCGGCGAGTGTGTCCCGGATAAAATCCCTCGCTGGATTTGAAATGTCGATAGATTTGGTACTTAGGGCTGGAGATCTCGTATCCTCTTTCCGATTTGGTCATTGCGTTGGCTAAGTGACTGATCGATCGATCAGGTAATTAGGGCTCAGGCTCGAGCCCGTATTGTCCTTCCGATTTGGTAATATGGCGATGCGTTAACAGTTGATCAAATTTGGTGGAAGAGTCGGCTCAACCCCGAACGCTGGCGAGATGGGCGACCCGAGGCGATCTTGGAGAGAGGATTCGCGTCATGGAGACGATGCCTGGGGTCGACCGCGCAACATCCCATGGACGCAGCCGGATCCGCCCCCACAGCCTTGGGGCGGATGGGGCTGCCCTCCCCACTCCGTCCCCCTGTGGGAGAAGATATACCTCAGCGACGTCTGTGGCATGCCATGGGAGAGGATATGCATGATCCGGAGATGCATGTCCGTTAGTCGCCACGAGGGCGTCTTCCGATGGGACGATTCGGCGGCCTTGGAGGCTTTCCAGAACTCGAAGACCAGGTTCTGGGCGGAGTACCACGCCCGCCCCTGTGACATCCCCTTGCCTGATCCGGATATGTTTATCGACGAGGTCGACCACGACGCCGTGATCGACCCCCAACTGATCGCGGACTTGGAGATGAAGCCGGCGGATTCCGCCGATTTGGGTGACGGCCGCATCAATAAGCTTCCTTCGGCAACGGATAACAGCGGTGGTCGTCTTCCGACTGCGAACTGGGATGTTTATCTTGCACAGGAGGTGCGGCCCACGGGATGGGGTGACGTGCCGGAACCTAATTCCTGGAACCAGCAGGGAAAGGGTGTAGTTGGCAACTCATGGAATTGCGTTGGTCGGGGCTGGGATCAGCAAGCTACTCAGGATGATCAGTGGAGGGGTCGTGGAAGGGATAATTATGTGGGTTATAATGATAGGATGAGTATCCCGTGGGGAACCTGGGAGATCACGAATAGGAATTTTGAACCAGGTAGAAGAAATGGAAGGACAAGGGACGAAGGAGGTCACTGGGGACCGAGACATACAAGACCGAAGTATCAAACCAATGCTTACCAATTAAATGACGACCGTCGGAGAAACTATAAAGGAAAAACTCGAATGACAAATCATTGCTACAAGGAGACCCCTGCTTGAAATACATGCTATGTAGCAGTCATAGACCACATATTGTTGCTGATATACAACTTTGCAGTTTGACAGGTTATGTTTGATGTCTTTTGCCATTTCACTTAGAAATTACTATGGATACAGATTTTTTATCATTGTAGTGTCTTGACATGTTCTTGTTTTAGTTCGAATATTTCTATCAATATGATGTTTGATTGGCAAAACAAAATCTTATTGTTGTATTCCTCCACCTCGACTTTACAATGTGGAAGAAGATCAGAGGTTCATATGTTGTTTCACATGGTATATAAGTTGGATTCCTTTGGAGCTAAAACATCGAAATGATAGGAATATCAAAGGCACATGTGCTCATGTATGTATATGCTAAGGTGATCAATATTTTTTTTTTACTTTTTATCATATGGATACAGACTTTTCTTTATATCATAGCTGGTTAACTAGATTCCAAGTCTCACATTATAGCAACATTACATTTCTTTCTTTTTCTTAGCTTGTCTTTTTTCTCAGTAATCAGAATACTTATTTTAAAACTTGAACCCATCGGAGAATATGTATATCTGCAGATCCTATCTCCCTTTAAACAAGGCATGATTTTCACAGTGCCCATTCTCTGAATGATGCACTATCCTTTTAGTGCACTTCTTTTCTGCAGGTTATTTATTTGACTATGGACCCTGGAACTTACCTTGAGAATCCAGTGGATTTTTGGCTATAAGTAATTTGCTAAGTATAGGATATATTTTGCACAACCAGAGATGCATGCTTAAAGAATGTCATCTACTCCACTTCTTTCTAAACATCCTGGTTTAGCCTACGAGTTGAAGGGCCATCAACTCTGTGGTGTTAATCCACAATAACTGAACCTTAGGCTGTCCAAGGAGTCTTTGTTATTATCTATGAAACGTATTAAAAAAATGCACTGTAGTTACTGATGCCACAAAAATTCTCTGTTTAAGATGCCTTAGCTTCTTTGCATCATGAATGAAGTCTTTGAACTTTGGAGCAGAGAAGATTGCTGTAGTCTCTTTGAAGAACAATTTTATAAATTTAGGATCTGATGTGCACAAATGCTTAAAATGTTTGTTGCTGGAGAGTATCCGTATGAACCTGAGGTCTGCATCTTATCCCGAAGATCTGTAAAATTTTTAGTGTCCTTAAGTCAGCGCTGAGTAGTTCCTTGTAGACCAGCTCTGTAGCTGCTGTGACACACTTGTCAGTGTTTCTTAATTAATTGAAAGTTTGTACAATACAAGAAACTTGTGAGCAACAGTTAGATTTTTAAGGGCATAAACCTGGCAACTTGAGCTTGTGCTTCAGTGGAAATGAAATGAAATGTTATTTAATTGAAAAACCAATCAAATGGTTCACATGACCTGAGCTGTTTAAGTGAACTCTATTGTTTGCACCTGTATGCCGTTTTGTGCTGTGGCATAAAGCAGGTGACGTCTGCAAATTCACGACACCGAACTAAAAATCCATAAATTCATCTTCCAAGGTGGCACCACCTTGAATGAATGACTATGCCTATTCTTAAGATGGTTTCCATTAAGAGATCACTTGTAATATCAAGTCTTAGTCAGCACTGTTGTTTTGTACCTATGTTATCCTAAGTCCTATGTTAGATATTGTATTCTTAAAGATATTTAATTCATATAATAGATTATTTCATAGAATCACTGGGGTTGCAAGGTCTTGCTATTATGTTAACTTGGCTGTGGATGTTTCATGCATGGTAAGTGAAGATATAAATGTGGGATGCAAAGCATTTTACCTGAAGATCTATAAAATGTGGCTGTCTTCCAAGTATACTGGCTATGACTTCATTGCATAATTGCAATATGTTTGTGTATCTGAGTAATCCATTTATCTCTGTTTCTTTTATGCACCTGGAGTTTTAAATTGTCAGAGTGTCTTTGGCTTGAGCTGAAAGCTGTTTTTATTCTCACCAATTTCCTTCATGACAAATGGCATGTATGAATTTCTCTTGAGATGTTTGGTAATTCAAATTAAGGTTCTGCGGGTGTGATGTTGATCAAGACATCTATGATGTGAATGAGGCTTATCGCTATCTTCATCCAGAGGTGGCAGCGATGTTCAATCCATGAATGATCAGACATGTCATGGTCTTGTGGGTAATTGGTAATCCTAAATCTCTATCAACTTGTTTTACTGTTAATATAGATAGGTTGATGCAATTGATAGATAGGTTCATTGGCATAGTTCCGAATCCATCTTTCATCTCTCTTGACTTACAAAACAACACTTTTATTGCTGGACCAGGGGGGTTAGTCTCTTGAATACCAGTGGACTCTCCCAGATACTTTCCAGCTATTCAAAGGTCTCCTGAATATAGCCACGGTCAGCCAACTCCGAAATAATTGAATCATAGATGGATATTTCTATACAATTTGTTGGAGTTGCACTGACATAGGATATGATCCCCAAAAGACCTATGGACACGTTAGCTGCATAAAAAATTGATTTTCCTGGTGCAGTCAAATGAGCTTCACAAAAATCTTCCAATCTCTCTGTTTGGTTCATCACGGACAGGTTCATAAATGGACTGCTCCTCTTCAGTTTCATCGACCTTATCTACTTCATTGTGTAGACCCACACTGTAATAAGCTATTACTGAATGGTTCACCATGCCCACTTTGATTCACAAATTGTGATCTTTGTGCTTATCAGAAGTGAATTCTGTGGTGCGCAAGTCATGCTAGTTTCAGAATTGTGTGCCAGAAGCCGCTTACCATCTTCACTTTGAGTTTCTGCTGCTTGGCTACGGCTTATGGTAAATCTTATTTGTTGGGTAGACAGTGTCGTTGCAGAGAACAGGGGGAGCTGGTGGCGGAAGCAACACTAGCAAGAGCCAGATCACAGAGGCCATCTGAGGTTTGGTTGATGAATCTTGTCTCTTTAAAATGACATACAACTGTGATGGTAGAAAGTTATAGTTCTGCTGTTCATTTAGGTTGTTCTTGCTTAAAGCTGTTGTTATATTTACTAGTGTTGTTGTTCGCTACCAAGATTTGGTTTTTCTTTCTCCTTGGCAGCTTTGTAGGATCTATTTCTAGTGGGTTAAGTTCAATGTTTGTGATTTTGGGATTTCCTTTTACACTTGTTTCCTTTGAAGGGGATTTTAAAGTTCAATAAAAAAATATATATATATTATTAAATGGGAAGCTTATGGTGTGACATCATCTAATCTACCAGAATCAATCCTTTCTTTTTAAAGCTGCTGCAAATCTTTGATACACTTTGTTTCACTTTTTTTCCTTCAGAATTGGGATCACTGGAACTGATTTTGAGGTCTTGGCTGATGTATATGTATTTTGATAGGATGGTTCTAATCTCCTACCCCTCTGTCAGAGTGACAATGTGGCATTGCGAGGAGGAAAATTTGGTTTGCTTTTTTCATATAGATTTTTAATTCCTAATGGCTTTTTTCCTTGCCAGTTTTGACAGAACTTGTTCTCGTGACGATATGTGTTTGAAGGGTTGTGGAATCACGATTTCTTCTGTAGCTATTCCAAAGAATCATCATCATCATCATTTGTTTTCCTCCCACGATGGTTTCTAAAATTGTGATCATCCTTGGTGTTACTTAAAAGATGTTTGTTAAAATGAATAGGTAATGACCTATTCAATTAATGTTTTTATACTGACAATTATCATCCCAGATTTAAATCTAATCTGCTCTCATTTTGGGTCCACATTCATCGGCCGTGCATGTGAATCTGCACTCACGAGAGTCGTGAGAAGACGACAATGGTCCCTCCTCATCTCTTCTCTAGCTTTGATGAAGCAACTGCTGCTGCTTCACCCGCCCCCCTCCCCCACCCCCTACCCCTCAACCCAACGCTAGCTGGTTTCCTTGGGAGGGAGAGTTGGGGAATGGATTCGACTCGTAACACAGTCTCGATGTATATATATATAGTCTAAGCAGGAATCAGTCGAATACGATCTTGATGTCAATTATTTACTACTACATCAAGAATCCGAGGATGGAAGTACTGTAACTTGATCTGTAATTGGATCGCAGCAGGTCCATCAGAACCAGTACCCACAAATGAACACCACGATCTCTCTTCCCTTCTCTCTCTCTCTCTCTCTCGCTTCTGACACGCTCATTGACAACCTTTCTCCTCGTCACGTCCCTCTCACGCACGTACGTCCGCCACTGCTCTCTGCCACCCCACGCCGCCCCATCTCTCCCAGTCTCCCTCGCCCTCTCTGTGACATTCACGGTATGCCGTCAGCACTCGTCGGTGGGGAGGTCCAGCCGCCCGCACTCCTGCAGCGCTCGCAGCAGCTGTGCCCCCTTCCGCCTCCCCCGCGAGCTGCACTCCCCCTGCATCGCAGCCACCACCGCCCTCCCCACCTCCGGCGGTGCTGACCCCGCGGCTAGCCCTCCGTAGATCGCCGCCATCACCCCGATGGCGCACTCCCTCCCCCTGCCCGCCATCCCCTCCACCGCCCCAGCCAGCGCCGCCGATGTCGCAGAGTGCGCCCGTACCTCGGCCGCCCCCTCCGCGACCCTGCACAGCAGCTCCAGCGCCGCTAGCGCCCGCTCCGCCGTCGCCCCCGCTGGCCCCGACGCCACTACCGCCTCAACCGCAGCCGACGCAGCTCCAGTCTCCACCGCAGTCCGCCGGTTGTGGTCCGCGAGGAGCAGCGCGAGGAGCACCTTGGCCGCCGGTCGGGCCGATGCCGGGACCCGCAGGGCGGCAACCACTCCGGCCATCACCTTCGGAGGGCAGGGTACCGGCGAGGGAGCGGTGCCCGGGGCGAGGGATCTCTCTAGCAGACGCAGGGCCGGGAGGCTGACGCCGGTGGCGAACTGGAGCTCGGCGGCGTGAAATACCTCAGCGAGGTTGAAGGAGGCAGCGGCACACGTGTCGAGGGCCGGCGGTGGACGTTCCATGTCAGGCGGTAGTTGCTGCTGATCGTGGTGGTGCAAGGGGAATCTCCACTGGGTGAAGCTCTGGGAAGTAGACGAGGAGGAGGACGACGAGGACGAGGAGGAAGGAGGAGGGCGTCCGGGTTGGGCCGGCCGCGGCGGGTCGGAGGCGACGAACTGCTGAGGAGGGGGCGGCGGCGTCGAGGCTGAGGGCGGAGGAGGAGTAGCCGCAGGTGGCGGCGACGCGGAGGCTAGGAAGGTGGCGGAGGAGGGGGGAGGGGTGGTGGGGCTGAGAACGGACTGTGTGCAGTTGCCGAAGATGCCGCAGGAGAAGAGAGCCCGCGGCTGGGTCTTTAGCTTAGGATGGGGATTCTGGTTGCTGCTCCGGTTCATGAAGGCGAGCTGCCGGCGGCGGAGTCGCAAAACCGCAACAACGGGGAGGAAACGGCCACAGGGGGCGCGACGCCAAGCGAGGAAGGCAATGGAAGAAAGCTTATATCCTCTCTATATAATAATGAAGTGGTGGTGGTGTGTACTTAACCGTGCGAGTCTCACAGGCCATCGCGAGGCCCATCGTTTTAGAGCTCAAGTGTGGGGGGAATGGGGTTGGGGAGATGACATGGCGATCGGCGGTTGGCCGGTTCAACAAGCTCCTGGATTCGATGTGCGTGTGCCATAGATCAGGAAACGCTCGAGTAGATTTGGGCCTTGGTGCAGCGTGCCAATTGGGCTTGGCGGGCCTTGTGATGGGCCTCCTTAAGGGATGATTAATAAAAAAAGATCCTCTAATTTTCTTATATAAAATAAAATAAAATAAAAGAGAGAGAGAGAGAGAGAAAAAAAAAGTACTAGTTTTCAATATATTTGACTGTTCATTTGACTTCACATGCATACGATATGCTAATTAATGTACGTGCCACAAACTTTGATGTGATGTAACAATTCATCAGTACATACAACAAAAGCTACAATAAGTGGTCACCTCTCTCATCCCGCCACACTCTCGGATAGCTTTGTTGGTGTCGATGCTGACGGGCAAGCACGCAAACTGAAGGAGTAGGAGAAAGCACGACCAGAGAGGCCTGACACCGAATCAGGGACTTGGGACCATCACACGGAATCATTCTTTTGCTGCCCACAATCTATTGGTTCTTGCGATGTTCGTACTCTCTGCAGTTACCGAATCCACTGCAGACGTCATGTCAATGGATCAGAAGTGAGAACGCTCGAAAGAACCAGCGAAGAAGAGGTTAATTTTGGCTCTGTCGAATCGTGACATCTTATGACTAGATCGATCGAAAACTATCTTGTGATCTCAAGCGTTCACGGGAGCACACACAGATACTGCCACTGACGAATGGGCATTACAGAAGTTTTCATCCTCATCTCAAATCTTCAATCTTCTAAATTACATACATTTACAATAAGAACGGATGAAGAAAAGAGAAGCTCTCATGAGCTGCACTCGACTTGGACATCCTACCATGCACCGACATCATCAAACAACAACGAAGAGACCAAACCACAGTTAAAAGCCACATACATAGTCGTCCCCTCCAGCAAAACATACTTCTTTGAACATTCGGAGCCATCCACAGAAGAAACAAGATCCTAATGATCCTAAATAAGTTGCAATATACAGATTTCGGCAGTAGGCAGGATAGGTTATAACAACCTTGCTTTTAACCCGGCAGCTCCACCGGTTTCATCTTGCACACCTCTCGCCGAAATTTACCGATGGCATGAAAACTGTGCAGTGGGATTACTTGATCTTGACCATAACATCATGAAGGTGATTGCTGCACACTACGTCCCAGGAACTCGCAGGAAACTGAGACTAGATTGTCGCCTCAGGTGTTCCGGAATCAGCTTGTCGATGATCTCTGGCGATGCACCATTTAACTGCAAAAACAGGTAGCCAGGATTAATCCAACTTTGCATCATGAAAAATTTAATATTACCAATTTATTTCCATGTTTAATATCCATCTACTGATAATCCTGGCAGCATGGTGGTCGACTTGTTAAATATGATGACAGAAGGAACAAAACTGATGATTGTGAAGTGCCAAAAGAGAGACCAATTTGCAAGATGATTAAATTTAAAAATCGAACCGTTACGTGATTACCTAGTAAGGTTCCTTGTAAGTGTTTCTAATTCCCCTGGTTTCAATTTTCAGAAGTAATGGTTTTTGCCATTGCAAATGCACCAAGAAATAGGAAAGTTTGAAAATTCAGCACATGACCGAAATGCACATATTGGATTTACTTCAGCCTTGTTCCCCATAACTCTTTAAGCTTAACAAGGGCTTTGTCTCATAAGAAGTTATAACTACTAGAATTGCCTTAAAAGAATTGTATGTTTGCATATGTTCTAAAATAAACTAAGAACATAGAAGTGTTAAGGGAGAGAAAAAGATTGGCAGACAAAATGTCTTGAAGCTGTTTTGCTTACTTCTTGTTTGAAGTCAAAAAGTGGAGGCAGAGGACGACCATTCGGCAACCGTGCATTTGGTTCTCGTAGCTCATCAAAGAAGGGGTGCGCACATGCTTCCAACTGAAATCGGAAATACCAAATAATGAGAACAGAGGGGTATCAGATATAAAACATTTCTGGTCTTTACAAGAAAACAATATTTTACTACTTTTTATGGAGCGAGGCACACTACTATATGATGAGTTTTAGGAGGGAAAAGGGCCTAAATCTTGTTATACACAAAATGGACCATACTATAGTTGCTATCCTGTCAGCCGCATCACTGTTTTTCAAGAAAGTTTAGGATGAAAAACTTACTGCAGTGCACCGAAAACTAGGAGAGTATTGGAGAAGGCGCGACGTAAGATCTATTGCCTCAGGAGGCATTCGTTTATGAAATATCTGAAACATTACAACATACTGTAAGACTCTTCAAATAACTAAGGTCAAGATTATGCATCATAATGGAAACAACTATCTTAATAAACAACCAAAATTACAGAGAAATATCTTGATAGAAATATATCATAGTAAATGTTAGAACATAAAGTTCTCACATATCTCATTCCCAAACCAAAGCAAGCTAACTGTCTCATTCAACAATAGGTGAATATTTTCCAAAACAATTCAAGATGTCAGAATAACAAATTTAATAAGCTCAAGCACTTTCGATTACAAGCACCTAATTGGTCCAGACATAGAACACGAGTATTAGTCTTTCCGAGTAATATTTTTGCTGAAGCACATCTTAATGACAGCCATTTGATGTGTAACCCTCATCAGAGATTTCACAAAACAACAAATGCGCTGGTAAGGCAGGATGTTCTCTCTCCAAAAATTATCAATTATTTTCTATATTACTTGTCCAAAAAATAAAATCAGCATCATCCATTGACAAGAAAAGCTTTGGTACAGGGATCATCAAAAGTTTACCAATGTGGGTATCCTCCAGTTCATCATAAATATCACACAACAACACAACTGGTAAGTAACAATTTTCCTGAAGAAATTCATCTGTTTATAAGCAAATCAGTTCCAAAAGAATCAAGCTTCGGGAAGTTTGCTAACATTCTTTTTTGAGCTTGAGAGTCTTAGTATAACTCAGATGATAAAATCAACATGATAAGTAACTGCAAATAACCTTGTGCCATGGATGAGCCTTTATCTGTGGAAACCTGAACTCTGTATAGTTTGGATTCATGCACCGAATTTCTTCACGAGTTGGAGTCCCGAGAACCTGCACAAAAAGGAAACATGCATCCTTGAAATCACAAGAACCAGTATCAACCAAAAGGGCAGAAGAATCATACCTTGATTATCTCAACAAGTTGATCGACAGCACTGTCTCCAGGAAATAATGGCTGAAAAACATGCAGTAGTTGTCAGACATAAGATGTATTTAATTCATTTAACATAGGAATTCAAAAGTCCTCTTTGATGGATTATCAAAGCACAAGAACTGATAGGTAAGATGAAGTGTACCTGACCGAGGAGCAACTCAGCAAGAACACAACCCACTGACCATATATCAATAGATGCTGTATATTCTGTTGCACCAAAAATAAGCTCTGGAGCACGATAATACCGAGAGCAAATGTAAGAAATGTTTGGTTCACCCTTGACCTGGTACAGTAAATAGAATATTAGAAAGAAAAAGCAATACTAGAAAACAAATGAAAAAGAGTCAAAAGGTTTCCAATATCCCTGAACAAAAATATCAAAGTATAGAGATTGCACAAGTGCAGGATGACCTACCAAAAAAAAGACAAGGATATTTATCCATGAACATGCTGGTAACGGGACTGCAAAAAATATGTAGAAATAAACCAATAATCCATTAATGTACTTTGCTTCCTTCTTTATTCTCTCTTATATATGCATTTTTCGCTTTCTCTGGCTCTGATGGATCAATTATAGAACCATTTTGTGTTAATTCTAACACACTGTTGAACATTGGCATCTCATACACCATGTAATATTGCATCACAGCTCTCCACAATTTGCCAATTTATGAAATAATCACCTTTGCTTCGCTACACGCTTGGAACTATCAAAGGCTAGAATTATAATCCAGTCCAAAAGTACTAGAAAGGACTATATTCTGTTATAGGATAGGCCAGCCTTCATATCACCTTGTTACGGAATACAATGCAGCGATCATAATGTTTCACAATTGTCAAAAGTCTAAGAATATCAATTAATTTACCTTTTATGTTCACGACTTCAAAAAAAGCAAAAGAAAAAGAAGAATAAGAAAATGATGTTCTTGGGACAAGTGCTAAATTTTCACACAAGTACAAGATGGACTAAACAAAATCATAATGGATGTATCTTCTGATATAAAACAATGCATAAACGAGGTGTCAAATTAATCAATCAATTCATAATAATAAAAAATCCCATTATTATTAAGTAATGCATATTTTCAAAGATCCAGTGAAAATGATTGATCCATTGAAGAACACCAGAAAACGTCAAGGCAAAAAGATTACAACCATGAGTGTCATTCCAAGTAAGACATACCAAAACCTTTGCACTTCCGAAATCACATAGCTTGACTTGATGAGTAAGAGGATCTACCTGCAGAAACCTCAACTAATTGTAAAGGAAGAGACTTTACTTTATCAAGCTTGACAGAATATTAATATTTTGAGGCCACAGGAAACTACCAAAACATTTTGTGGCTTTACATCTCTATGGCAAACACCAGGAACTGTATGAATATAAGCCAACCCTCTAAATATCTGAAAACAGATCCAAGTCAATTCTCTCATCTGTGTGTCTGCAAAATGGGACTCCCAATGGAAAACAGATGATTTACCTGATACGTATAAAGCTTCACATATATAAGAGGCATCCTCTGATTCACACTGCTGTAATGTCTTAGAACACGATAAAGAGTTTCAGGCACATATTCCATGACCAGGTTAAGAAAAAGCTCATCTCTGCTCGTGGTGGAGAAGAAACAATGCTTTAGTGAGATCACATTTGAATGATCCATTGAACGCATCAGCTGCAGCTCACGGTTTTTGTATCTTGGATCTTGCAAAACCTTCTTTATCGCAACAGTCTCCCCTGTTTCCAAACATTTTGCCTGCCAAAAGACAATCATGTTTCATGTTTGAAATCAAAGCGCTACATGGTGTCATGCTCTTGTGAACAATCAAGAAAGAAAGAAAGCAAAAAAAACCTGGAATACAATTCCAAATGAGCCAGTCCCCACGATGCGCTCTGCCATGTAACTGATGGTCTGCATAGCAAGTAAAAGGGCTCAGAACATGGACATCGAATAACGTGCTCACATTGCAATTTCAGCTACAATGATCCTAACCTGCTTGGGTTCACCATTCTTGCCTCCAATGGTGGTGGAAATGATATGTCCAGTGACTGCATCGTTCCCCTCCAAAACAGATGTTTTCTGCAATATGTAGTTAAAAAGGAGTTTAATTTAGACACTTCATATTTCTATCAAAGCAAAAGAACCAGCAAACAGCTGAATTTACTAAAGCAATAAATGGAAAGATCAGAAAGACGGACACAGGCAATTGGCCTTAATTTCAAGGCACTCAAACAACTATGAACTGAAATAAACTAAACGGAACTAACAAAAAGAGAACAAACTCATCCAAATTAAGAAGCTAAGCTGAAGACCGAGGCAAGGCCTACAGAGAGAGCACCAAGTAACACATGGATTGGATATCAGCGAAGAAATGACCTCAAAAGTCCTCAAGCCAGTATAAAATGGCAGCATCCGCCTCAAGAAATCCGGATATAGTTTGAACAACAAGCACGTGATATCAACATAGTCAAAATCCAACAAAAAACCTTTTAAAAAAAAAAAAAAAAGGTCACTATTCTCGAACGCATTGAAGAGAATGAAAGACATTGCTCTTTAATTAAGCTTAGAGCAGAGATCGGTGGCCCAAAAGGCAAGAAGAACTGTAAGACGTACCAACCCCTAAAGGGAAAGCAAAGGAGAAGCCAAAAATCGAGAAGATTGAAAAGAATCAACCTGAGTACAATTACACATAAACAAAAAGATCACACGGATGAATCCCCCGCTATATTCTTCAAAGATTGACCAAGAAAAAAGGGCAACAGCATAAACGTACAGATCAAACAGGATAAGAAGGAGAATACCTCGGATCCACACGGCTTCCACCAAAGAAAATGAAATTCTGGGTAGACAAATGCTGTATGATCTCTTAAAGCAGGTAAACGTTCACATCAAGAACAGATTTTTTCCACCCGGAGAGGAGAAAACAACCAAAAAGAACGCTCCGAAATCGCAAAGAAACAGCTCGAATCGCCTTGAAGGAGCAACTTTTTGACACGGGAAGCACCGGAAACACGATAGGCATGGAAAAGGGTTCGAAGAGGGGGAAGAAGTGGCTACCTTGTCTTCAACCATCCCAGGTCGGCGAGGAGGGGCGGCGGGGTTGAGCGTGTCGTGCTCCTGCGGCGGCAGCGGCGGCGGATGATGGGGTCCCAGCGGAAGCGAGGCCATGTGACAAGGTGGGGAAGGACGAGGGCAGCGAAAGAGGGAAGGAAAGACTCGACGTTTTCAAGTCCTCGGTCTGATGGTTTTCCAGCGGATTCCGCAGTGGCGCATATCAGAAAATTGTAGGAAACGAGCAACAATTTCTACTCGAAAGAAAAAGACATTTCGAAATTGTTCTGTTGGCTTGCTCGCATCGTAATCCACATCGTCTTTATAACAGCCGCTTAAACCGATATCATATCCGCCAATAAATAAATGGTGATGGAAGAATTGTTCGACCAAGTAACGTAAAACGCAATGGATCTTGACAACCAAAGCTGTGAATAATTGTTCGACCAATAAAGAAGTGTAGAACATTTGACAGATATCAGTGCAGAATGATTGAGCAACAAGGCTTCGGGTCATTCATCGATAGCTTTCCACGCCACGGTGGGGGCTCGGGTCTCCATCTCACAGTAGCATCCCTTTGGAGGAGCTCGGGGGTGGCCCGTGAAGCTGCATGAGAACGCCTGTTGATGCATCGCCCACCAAAGCTATGCTGATCGTGATCACGATGATAATCTTGACAATCATTGGTCTACTTTATGGAATTGGGGCCTCGCAAGTCAAGAAAGGGAGTGGATAATCATCACGATAATGTTTTCTTTATACGAGAAAAACTAGGAGTAATCTGTCGACCAATTCTTAAATTATTATCACACCACATATTTATTTAAAAATTATTTTATTATTCATAATTTATTAAAACAATTATCTTTGAATTTATTTTTTATTTTTATAATATTAAATATTTTTAACTAAAATAGAATTTATATCGACCACAAGAGACCAAAAAAAAAAAAAAAGTTTTCTCCATCCAAACCTTAGATCCATTTTAAAGTAATAGATTATTCTCAAAATAAATATAGGACAACAATCATATATGTTGGTAGGAAGCTTTCAAAAATTATAAAAAAGTAATCTTTAATACTCATAAAATATATATATATATATATATATTAATAATTTAATATAAAATGATAACATATGAAACTCAAGTATAAGAAAAATAATGATAATTAGTATACAATAAACAATGTCGTGTATCGTTTACATATAACACATATTCATAACATGCATAACAATCATATGATTGATAAGAGAATATATCATACTCAATAGTATGTTTTCCCAATAATAAATGAAAATAACTCATATCATACTTCCAATAATATATAAAGGATCCTACCTTTTCTCAAAATTTCTATCATCAATCATTATAAGCAATAATTTAATTTTTATTTTACTTTCACACACAAAGATAAATTTTTAATATTTATTTTTAGGTTCACACATACAAAATAAAATTCAAGATAATTACTTTCTAAAAATCACATCACTCATTAGAAAATAAATAAACTAATAACTTAATTGATTGGCTAAATTTCTAACTTATTCACATGATGAAGAAAATAAAATTTAATAATTTTCTTAACCGCAAATAAGAAAATTAATAATTCAAATATAACAATACGTTATTAATGGTAACTTAAGAGAGAAAGTAACCGAGGAAACCACCTGAGTTGTTCCACCAAAACCTTTGGTCCGGCGGATTCATGGGGAAGATGAGATCATTTTGCAGCATGAACCAAACTGGAAGAAAGGAAATAATAGACACGCTTCATAAAGAGAAGATTGATCTATTGTATTGCCCATCAAACTCAGAATATACATGATATGAGTAGATTTGACTAAAATCTACATTTGCATCGACTCAACAATGTCTACCACCTTCCCTTCGTCACTTATCTACGCAACAACCTCATGATGGAGCAAAGAAGCGGTTCAGGTTGAAGGGGAGAGTATAGAACTCCTCGTTCCTGCTGTCTCCCTTGAAGGTTCGGAACCTCGTCCACCATGGCATGCCTCGGTCTGCGGCAGCGTCCTTGACGTCGAGTGTGTTGTCTAGGAAAACTGCAACTATCAATGCCACAGCTGGCGGGGAGGAGAAGATTGTGTTTATGTAGTCATTGAACTGCAATAGGATAATGAAGATACATGAATCAGATCAGGAAAATGCTAATAAAACCAAGAAATGTAAAACCTCTCGAAAAATCCTTAGTATATATATTTCAAGCTTAATTTGTTTGAGATGTTCTTCTTCTTTTTCTACAGTGCATTGACCATGCTCTGCAATTTCTGAATGCTTGTTTTTAGACTCATGATTACGGATTATGCTCCACAGAATCAGATAAAAGTTACTATTAAGTTATTTATGCTCGATCTAATTTAAAGACCGGCAGATATAAACCAAGTGTGCGACACAAACCCATCCTGCGTTGGTGTGGGCTGGACCATGCTGAGCACTCAGAGTGTAGCGGAAGAAGTATTGAGGAACGGATAGGCCAAGGAAGATGGAGACGCCAATGATGAAGAGGTTGCGCATGGAGTTCATGTTGGTGAACTGCAACAAGGACAGCCCCACCGCAGCTTGAACGGAAAGAGCAGAAGAGAGAAAAGATTTTAGTGTCGCATCAGTAATCATGAAGACCAGTTCTGTATGACACCGAAGGGAGGACATACGTACCCACAAGCCCGAACAGAACACAGTAAACAGCAGCAAAGATGGTGAATGGAATGGAGGCAAATAAAGCTCCAAATTTCCCTATGTCAAAAGAGCAGCTTCAATATTATCATCCCACATCAAGCGAAAACTTATTTTAATTGATTGGGAATGTCAGCTTATCACTCACCCATGATGGAGAAAAATATCATGAAACAAGCTGAGATCTGTGTGACCCTACGACTCCCAACTCTCGTTGATCCCAGAAGCCCCACATTCTCCCTGTTGTTCCAAGTTAGTAAGCTTTGTAGAAAATATGCCTATGATTAGTGGAAAAGAAAGATCATCGCGAACATACACAGAGACAGTCGAACCACTTGCAGTGCCAAATAGCCCATCAAGTAGAATTCCTATTCCCTGTTAGTTTTTGAAGCACACAAGAAGACATCATCCGTTCATTCTCCATAATTATATTTAATTAAAGATTTTACCAGGCACAAGTTCATTCCATAAGGTAGAAGATAAATCACCTGCCATCCAATGCCTCGGCTCAGAACATGAGCTGGAGGTGGTGTTGCACTGGCTAGGCGGGCTGCAGCTTTGAAAGCGCCTGTTGACTGTGGCAAAACAAGAAACCTATCAGCTTAACAACAACATATAGAAGCAGTAGTGCACCATCAAGAACAGCAGAGTTCAACATTCTAACCACTTACCTCGATCAAGGATACAAGGACAGCAGCCATCATCCCAAAAGAATGGCCAGCATCGAAAGTAGGTGCACCCCATTGCAATGGGTATGGAATCTTTATCCTGAAAGCTCTGCTGTCAGTACAACAAATAGATGCTAGACATTATTGAAGGAGGATAGAAACATAAAAAGATGGGTAAGTACCAGGGAGCAGAGGAGATGAGATTGGCTCGGTCAGTGCGGCAGTTGACCTGGGTGCGTTCTGGCCGGTGTTTGTATGCACCACCAACTGTAAGCAAGTAGGCATAAATCCATATGATGACAATGGTTATCAGAAGAGAGAACCTCTCCAATATGGGCCACCGTCTAACGTGTAGATGCTTTAGATACTGATCAAGTTGTCACGTTTGGTTAGAAAGAGAATTTGCAAGGAGACAGTAAGGAAGAACTTGAAATCAGTTGCAAGCTGTCTGGGAGAGCCGAATCACTAAATTGTGTCAGATGAAACAGTACCTGGGAGGATGCAATGAATAGGATAAGCATTGGAATGCCAATCTCCACACATCTTCCAACCTGATGCACAAACGAGCTAGGTTGAATATTGAATGTGATGTTGTAATGCTCATCTCTTATAGAAATTTCAGAACTTCTCTTTATATATTCAGAGCAATAAATTTTTGTCGCAAAGATGAAGACAAATTTTGTAGGAAGAAGGTCGCCAAGAGAATTTCACCTATCAAAGATATTTTTCGCTTAACGTACCAATGGACAAGATTTCAAAACAACTGAGCAAGTCCGACACATTTCTGACAGTTCTGAGGTATCAAAGTATGTGCAGACATCAATTTTAGTTTTTGTAATTACATATCATACCAAACAAACAATATTGGTTTTAAGAATCTAAAATCAAGTAGATAATACTATGCTTACATACTTTAATTGGAAGTTCTGATAACAAAGTTTTCTTAATGAATTCGTCCGAATTTTCCTGGTATGCACCATCTATCTCTCTAGAAATGTACAAATCCGGTGATAAATTTGGTTGAAAAACATAAACATAGTAGATCATTTTACCAAAATATTTATGGGTTCATAAACATAATGCACCGTGCCATTTATCACCTTCTGTGAAAGGTTTAAATAGGTAAAGAAAGATGCTTATTCATGATACAAAGTTTACAAGTGATATCGCAATAGGCAAACGAAGTAGGTTTACATTTTGTACACAATCTTGTGCAAGTAAGAAGTTCACCATGCAGAAAATTGGAGGGTGACCATCTAATAACAGGCAGGATGATTACAGCAATGCAAGATCGACATGTGCATATGGGTGAAGAGAAAATGTATGAGATGTGAATCAAGATGCACCGCTTCTTAGCATCCATGAGACCGCGACGCACAATAACTTTACATGCTAAACTGAAAAGCTAACTATACCTTCATGCAAATGAATCTTACAGATATAAAAAAAAAGGAGAGGTAATAGAGGTAGTACCACAGGGAATCCTCTGTCGAATAATCCAAATCCTACCAGTGAAACCACTGGAACCATTCCAAGAGGGCTGAAAAATCTGAATAAGGAACAAAACCATCATTTTAAGGTTAGCCCATTGAATAACCGTAGCGAGCTAATAAAATGCATGTTATCTAAGCAGACATGTCATAGCATTGGCCCAGAATTGTCCCCACGTTAATAGAGTCCAAAACTATCCATTTGGTGGATCCTTTCATGCAAGTAAACTGTCATCATGTTCTACATCAAAGAGAAAACCATGTTGGCTGGTATAAGTGATTATTGCTTGATCTGATGGACCACATTTGTTCAATTATTCTGCCAGACAACATGCCAGGAAACAAAGATATATCTTATGGTGGTAGAAAACTAGGTCTACCTGGAGCAGATACCCCACAACTGGCTGTAGCCCAGAACGATCTGAATGCTGGAAGAGACAATTAAAGCTCCTTGTATCGCTCTCATGGTTTGGAGGAACCTCTGCTCACATGCAAACAATGCAGCAGTCCAAACTATTCATAGGAAAATTAACCAAATTTTCTTCTATGACTGTCAGAATAGAAGGCACCGTATTGAGCAAAAATTAATGGAGCAGAAGTTATTACAGAGGGACTAGATAACTTGCTGGCTTACTTCATGGTCGTCAGTTATCTGCGCCAACGATGAGTCATGAATTATGGATATGATTGGAACCACAAATGCATATGAACCACCGATGACAATTGGAAGTCGAGTTCCGAATAGGGTTTGAAGCAATGTATTTATTCCAGACACAAACAACAATGTCTGGACCACCTTTACCTTATCATCCTGCAGCAATGGAACTCACTATCAGAACTCCACTAGTAGCCCTGTCAATCTGAACAGTTGAATAAAAAAAACAAGAGACACCAAAAGAAATTAAGTGGGTGCTGATCGATATGACACATAATAAGTAATCATCCATGGCTTGGAACAATCAATTTCATCTTGTATAGCACAACTGTAGAGAGTGAAAGTATATTAACTCAACAATCACTTCTATCAGTGCTTTGGAGCTCGCATGAGGAAGTCAATGGACACTAAATCTAAGTTACCTAAAACACTTAGTAAACAATAAGAATATATCTTCTTTCCTTCATATGTCATCTTCAGGTAATTCCTATGTCCATTTCTATAAGATTTGCCTATTTTTCTTCTCAAATTGCAACAAATTAACGGGAAAGACACTGATCAATTGTCAAAATGTAACAAAACACAGAAAGGAAAGAACTTGCTAGAGATAAACTGGACAAGATCGAGTTTTGATGGAAAGACTCGGGACTTACATCAGTTCCACCCATCAAGTGTACCAGAAGGGTCGGGATCATCACCGCCGTGCCCAAGGCCAATATGTAGTGCTGAAATCCCAACGCAATAGCCTCTCCTATACTCCAAATCGTCAGGCACAAACCAGAACGCACTCGTACTAACACACACCATTGAAACCGGAAAAGGAAAAGAGAAGCAAAATAAATATAAGGACGGTGAAAGCGATTCAACGCACCCCAAGATGGATTGGAATCGATGCAGTACTCCAAACCATGGAGCTGATCCATGGGCGGATGCGTGATCTCCTCCGGCTTGACTTCTGCCATCTCCACAAGCTACCAAACTCCCCAAACGCACAAACAGGAAAAGAGAAGGCCTGAAACCGATACAAATCTGATCCTTCTCGTTTCTTCCAAACGGCACCAAGATGGTTTTTTTCCGACTGCTACGCGGATGAGAAATCTAATAGCGAAAGAAAAGGCTGGAGAATCATTGGTGAAAGCTGAGAGAGATACTGTGGTGTCAAAGAAAAAAAGACACGGAGGATGAGACGAAGACAGAAAAGAACACGAGAGAGAGACTGCAGGAGAGAGAACGTATGGCCTCGCTCGCAAACACAACAAAGAAAGAAAAAACTAGGCGAGGATGATTTAGAGGGCCAAAAAAAACACTTCTTTGCCACCAGCCAAGTGACCTCCCCCTGTTCTGCATTGTTCTTTATCCATTGTCCTTATTGTTTCTGGGAATTGGCCCGTTGGTAATTTTGTGACCCAAATACCCCTGCCATTGGCCTGTCACAAAGCTGTAAGAACAGGCGTTCGCGCAGCTTTTATGCGAACTATTGTCCCGTTTTACTCGTTATTTCCTTTGTGAATTAAATACTGGGGAAAAATCATTACCCTTAGTGATGCAGCAAATAAAGGTTTTTTCCTAATATAATGATCTATCAAATCCTTTAATTTAGTCTAGAATGAGTTCAGCAACAAATAGATTTAAATCTATCGAACATTATAATCCGTCCATTCCAATAAAATCGATCAACGTATCTTTTTATTGGGTTTAGAACGAGTTTGTATACAAAAATAATTGAGCTCGGATTCATATTTAAGTATCTACGATTAATCGAATATCAAACAATTAATAGCTACCTAATGCGTTATCATTCCTATTATTTTTGTGACTGGTGATGTGATATTTGTTGTTGGTGGGAAGATCTGTTGGTTCAGTGAATTATTTTGATATACAAAATTTTAGAAGAAATATGAATCCATCGCCGGTAGGTCATCTCCAGGTCCAATGGATTATTTCCTCATCAAAAAAATTATTGCATTATGAGACAAGAGAGCCATGAAAAAAACCAAAAAGAAACAGTGTTGTTGGCTCATCTACTCTGGCTGAGACTAATTGAAAGCTCTGAAGAACTTTTGACCAAATTGGTAGTCCAATTGCTTTCCCAATTTTGCCTTATTTTGGCCCAAGCCCACGGCCTATATGGAATCGTACCATGCGTTGACCGTGGACTTCAACGGGGTTTGGAAATGGTATTGTTTACTGATACAAAAGCCGGCATGTTTACCAAATGAACAAATCTATATTTTTCTGTCAGACCGACAAGTCCGATTAGGTATCGTTTTTATGGTGGCAAAATGAGAAACTGCCAAAATAGTTCGTCAAGTGATGCAGGCGAAAGCATTTGTTTGACCAGGTCAACACGAATACAAGTCTTCCAAGGTCGGCTGTTAGAATCTATATTTATGCGACACGTACGTTCTATTTGTATGGCTTCGATTGCTATCCCTATAAGATCGGTGGGATTTGTCATTTTATTTAGGTGATTTTTAGTATGTGCATATAGTTTGAGGCTTTGAGGTGGTAATTAAGTATACATATATATATATATGTATTAGTCCATAAGTTTGTTACATTAATGTCATAATTATTATTCAAATAGATTTGAATTCTACGAGTAAGCAGATACTACTTTGCCTCACGCTTTGTAGCGTGTGATTCACGTGCGCGCACGACCAGCGCCCCGTGCCGGTCGTCCCGCCGCCCGCGGTGAGCAAAACCGCCACGCGCGATGAATACTAAAGAACAGCCATACTTCTAGTACCCTTTTTTGACCTACCTGACTTTGTCAACCGACGGATCTCCTGCGGACTCTCAATTTCCTTCAATTGTAAGGCGTGTGCGCATGGGGTATGGTTAATGGGTAGCTCAACCTAGAAAACATTATTCAGCCGTCGTTTTCGGCCCCGTGGCAGCTGACGACAGCTATAATAGACGCTTTCCTTTGCTTTCGAACTTTCTTTTACTCGTGTACGTGCTTTCTCGGTACCCGAACACCTATCAGGGGGATTCCGGTGTTTGCAGATTTGGGTCCTACATGGGAGACCTGTCGTTTCTCCAACCACAGGGCCGGTTAAGGAAGCGGCTACGACGAACGGACAGAAACGGTGGTGCCCCTCCGTTAAAACAGCCAACTTATTATGCCCGTGCTCCTTGATCACTGGGAGACACCCATAACCAAATCACCTCCAGCTGTCCGTCCCATCGCGACGCGCCCAACCCGTCCTTCACCAATAAACACTGCCGTACTCCCACGCGTCCCTACGAAGCCGGAGTTCCCGGTCGAGCAAGGGCTACTGAATATATGAACTCGACCGTCAGATTGAACTAAGTACGAATCTCAAAGCAACTATATGGCCGCTGATGCCTTCCTTTTGACTTACCCTCGGTGACACCCTCGTCGACAAACGTGGGTGCCACCACCGTTATCCAATACAAGAATGCAAAGTGAGGGATCGGTGAAAATAAATGGTTTGTTTTCCTTTTATTTCGGAAGGCGCCCATGAGGGGTTGGGAGCGAAAGGCAAACGCAAAAGACAATAAACGTTGCGATGCCCGTTATCTTAAACGGAGGTCCCGACTAGGTACTCCTCCTTCCGTCACTTCACCGTCACGTTTTCTTCGTCTAGGAGAAGCTATCGCTCCGCCACCGACGCTTCCGCCCCTGCCCTTTATATACTACCATTCGATATCTTGAAGACGCTTCTCCTTCCCACAGATCCCGTTGCGACGGGAAAAAAGGGCAATCGATAGGCGCCTTCAGAGAGAGAGAAATAGAATTGGCTCTGGCTTGACGAGGGGAAGGGAAAGGAAGAAGAAGAAGGGTTGGGATCCGATCCCTAATGGAGGAGGCGGTCACGATGATGCCGAGCGAGCACGACAAAAGGAGAAAGAAAGACGGCGGCCTCCTCCTTGGTCGCTTCGAGGTGGGCAAGCTCCTCGGCGCCGGGACCTTCGCCAAGGTCTACGTCGCCCGCGACGTGCGCACCGACGAGCTCGTCGCCATTAAGGCCCTCGACAAGGAGAGTATTCTCAAGAGCGGCCTCGTTGCGCACATCAAACGCGAGATCGCCATCCTCCGCCGCGTCCGCCACCCCTATATCGTCCAGCTCTTCGAGGTCATGGCCACCAAGACCAAGATCTACTTCGTCATGGAGTACGTCCGCGGCGGCGAGCTCTTCTCCCGCGTCTCCAAGGGCCGCCTCCTGGAGGACACCGCCCGCCGCTACTTCCAACAGCTGATCTCCGCCGTCGCCTTCTGCCACGCACGCGGCGTCTTCCACCGGGACCTCAAGCCGGAGAATCTCCTCGTCGACGATCACGGCGATCTCAAGGTGTCGGACTTCGCTTCGGCCTCTCCGCCGTGGCCGAACAGATGCGCGGCGACGGGCTTTTCCACACCTTCTGCGGCACGCCCGCCTATGTCGCGCCCGAGGTGCTCTCCCGGAGGGGCTACGATGGCGCCAAGATCGACGTCTGGTCCTGTGGCGTCATCCTCTTCGTGCTCATGGCAGGTTACCTTCCCTTCCACGACCGCAGCATCGTGGCCATGTACCGCAAGATTTACAAAGGCGTCTTCCGGTGCCCGCGATGGTTCTCGCAGGATCTCGTCCACCTCCTCCACCGCCTCCTCGATGTCAATCCCCAAACCCGAATCACCATTCCGGAGATCATGGAGAATCCCTGGTTCAGGAAAGGGTTCCGACACGTCCGATTCTACATCGAAGACAACCAGTTACATAGCATAGATGATCCCGAAGATGATCCCGAAGATGACCAACTGCAGAATAATGAACCTAAACAAGATGAGACATACGAATCGGGGTCGGAATCGGACTGCTCCGTCGCTTCCTGCCCGCCTACATTCTCGGACGAGCAGCACCACCATCCATTGCCAAGGCCGCCGAGCCTGACCGCGTTCGATATCATATCTTTCTCCAGGGGATTCGACCTCTCAGGGTTGTTCGAAGAAACAGAGGAGATGACCAGGTTCCTGTCCAAGGAGCCCGTGTCACAGATCATATCGAAATTGGAGGAGATTGCAAAGGTTGTGAGCTTCAAGGTCAGGCGGAAGGATTGCAGGATCAGTTTGGAAGGGACGAGAGAGGGGGAGAAGGGCCCACTGACGATTGGTGTGGAGATATATGAGCTAACGCCATCCATGGTGGTGGTTGAGGTGAAGAAGAAGGCTGGAGATGGACAGGAGTATGAAGAGTTCTGCAACAAGGAGCTCAAGCCTGGGTTGCAACACCTCGTCTACGAGTCGCCTCCCGTTGTCAAAACCACTTCCAACATGTCATAATGTAAACAAAAGGTAATTTATTCTTCTCCCATTTCAGACATCTTCCATGATTTGGTTCAAATTATTTATGCTGTTGCCATTGAGTATTCATTACTTCTTGCTCAACAGTTTCAAATTACAAATTAGGGAAATTCAAGTGTTTATCATGTGTTAGTATCAAGCATCCGAAACTTCAGATTTTGGAGTTGAAGCTTTGTAAGCTTATTGAACTCGACATTGACAATTCTGCATTAGAGTTTGTGAGGAAGTTTCGACCATGCTGTTTTGACTGGAATCATTTTTTTCCCACTATACTCAATGATGTTTGAGATAATGGCCCTTCCTCTTGGAAGGCATTACAATCTCCAAGTTGACCTTAGCAAGATAATCTTGCAAATAGGGACTCCTCATTTTCTTGTGACTTTCTTCAATTTTGTAGTTAGGCTATAAATCAATAAGATGAATCACTCCAGTTTGGAATTTCTAATTTGAGATTTCAGTCCTTCGGTAATTCCCAATAAGATCTATTAGTATCTTTCAGCAGTACAGCTAGTGATAAAATAACCAAGTTCCGTATTCGAAAATTCTTCAGTATACCTTAGTTTGGTCTCTGTCCTATAATCTCTTGATTGTGGATTGTAAATGAACATCCATTGTGTTAGTATGGGAAAATAATTCGGAAGGATGGGAGATTTTGAACTGACCTGTACTGTATTGCAAGTTTAAGACTATTAAATAAGGTCTCCAATTAGCCATGCAAAAAATTCAGGTGGAATTTGATATTGCTTTTGTAATTGATGTTCTGGAGAAGATAGTGCAACTGCCTTGGTCAATCCTCCTGACTGTAGTTAAGGATGTATTGGATTGTAGAATCATATATATATATATATATATATATATATATATATATATATATGGAGGACATCCGTGTTGGCCACTGGCCAACAAACTATACACATACATCTAAACTTGATAGGATTTGGCACGCGGAATGGCTTGTTCCAATATCTAACATTTTGTATTTGGATGAAGTGGGCACTTGTTGTACCCACTTAACTCATAATATATTTGTTCTTTTTTGGCATAAAAAATGGTGTACTTCAATAATTCATAAAAAAGATATATAATAGAGAAGACAAACATTCAATTTTTGTTCATTAATAATTCTTAATTTAACAGGTGCCAGTCTTTTTTATGTCTTATGTCACAAGACCTTAGGTCGTATATACATGATACTGATCCATGGGTAATGTTTTCATGTAGTATTGTTTAATTACTAAACTTCTTTTAAATCTCTGTATCACTTGTCATATCTCTAAAACCATTTATGAATTAATTCTTTTAAATATTCAGATTTGAAGAAACGATTCATTAAATTATCTCATTTAATAATAATCTTTTTCATTAGATCTTTTGGTAATAGAGATACTCGTAAATTTAATCATTTATACATTCAGTTTGTTCTTATGAAGGTGAATCCATCTTTCAATCTGTGAATCATCATCCATTTCTTGATTATCTCTTTTGCTGATGATTATCAGGATTAGATCTACTCTTCACTAATTTCATTTTCTAATCTTCAACGATTCTTAGGAACAGTCCCTCTGTGATATCATATTAAAATGTTGGTCCTTGAAGATACTCTACCATATTTTTTTGTATCACAATAATGTTACAATTGTTGTTCTTCTAGAAAAAAATTTACTTGTTTAATTAATGATATAGCTGCATGAATTAGAAAACCAGCTGAAGTTACTGGTCCGGTATGTAGAAATAATAGGAAAGTTGAGGAGATGTAGGTGGTGAATTCTTGTTAGGAGGATCATATACATCTTTCTAGATAAAAGATATGGGACCTGGAAGTGTTGCTGAAATTATGATGACTCAAGACCTCACTGAAAGGTCAGACACGGACATTAGTTGGCCCCATTTGCCTTGCCATGACAAAAGAGGGTGCTGGTCAATGGCTGGAATTGTAGGTGCCGTGTCAAGATCATGCTCACACAGGTGCTTGAGGCTAGACTTTTTGTCCTTTAATCAATTTACAATCATTGTCTCTAGTGTATTCTCCAGTGGTGAGTATGTCAGATGGCTGTCAGATTTTATTTCTGGGAGCAATGAAGGCTAAAGAGGTAGCAGATGATGTCTACAAAGTGGATATTAAGTATTCAACATTTAGTAGTCATTTCTTTCAATCTAAGAACCTATATTTGGTCCATAAATACATGGACATTGCATGGAGAAACTAGATTACTATGCTTTGATAATTGTATTCTTTCAGGAATTTATCATGTTCAAGGGAAAAATGTTATCCTCCAAATTTGAGTACGATGGCAATTTCATGTCTCCTCCGGTTCAAGTTTTCTTTTGTTTTTATATGGAAGAAGAGGACTTTTATAGATAGAATTTTTAGTCTATTTTCTCTGCTTTTTTCCTTTGTAATCCTTTGGAGCCTCGTCGTCAAAATGGAACAAGAGGGAATCGTGATCCAAATGATTATTTACTTTCGACTTTGTTATCTTTGCCATATTGATTGATTACTATCTATTTTCTTCTTCCTCTCCCTTTTCTTTATACATCCTTCTATGTCCATCTATTATTATTAATTTTTGTTTAGTATATGTGCAGGTTCTTTTGATCTTAAAGCATTGGTTTCTTGATTGACACTGGAGTGGTGGAAGTTCTTTTGCATGTTTGCGACTTACTTGGTGGACAAGACCATAGTAGGTGTCCACTACAACTATGCTTTGATCTGGTGATGACCATCCTGGCCTCTACTTCTACCTCTCCATGATCAACAACAACCAAGCTTTTAATGAGCATTATTTTGATGATGTGGTTCATGATTTTTGTAGTGTTTGTCTGTTTGGCTCACCTTGGACCGGGCAGTATGCCACGAAGGATTGAATGACAGCAAGGTTTATCATCATCATTCTCACCGTAAATTTACGGTATATAAATATATTCTTTGATTAGTCCATCTGTCTGGAAGTTGGTAGTCCTATCTCCCCATCTAGCTATGATGTTCATGTATATCTCCCATCAGATTAAGGTGGCTGTGTAAATATATATATATAGAGGTCCAGAATAAATCAGTCAGTGGTTGATTGCAAAGACCACTGTCGTACGTCTGTGTATGTTTATTACTCCACCTTAACATCTGTTTTGATTTATGATAATGTTTGTTGTATTTTGGATCTTATTTGACTGGACTACAGAAACCAGGTTGTGGCTTTTGCATGGCAAAGAATTTTTTTCGTGTACCGCTTGATTACAGTTCCTATTATGCTGAAATTTCTTTTTAATGGGATTTGACATGGACCTATTCAAATATTTTTTTGATGGAATTCTACTTCTGTTCACATAATCCGTAGGTCCGATCTACAGATTAGCCAACGCCAACAATAAATCTGATCAACTGTTTCGAACTCGATTTCTTTTTTTTCCCTGACTTGTCTCCATCACCACCCGTGATTGCCTCGAGCACCTCTCTCTCTCTCTCTCTCTCTCTCTCTCTCTCTCTCCGCATGCTACTTGTTTGTCTTTCTCTCCATTGGCTACCGACAGACCCAGCTGTGGTTTTAGAATGGGAATTGCCGACAATTCGAATCGAAATCGATGATTTCAATCAGAATCAGGATTAATCATCAGCAATCGTAATGCCTGACTATTCTGGTGGTCCTTCGTGTTCAGATAACATCCATTTCTTACTTAATCTTGAGTATTCCCTATCAATCTCACACAAGCATAAAAATACTGTTGTATGAAAAATTTTAATATTAAAAATTAAAATTAAATAATAATAAATCAAATTTATAATATGTATATTTTTGATATTATTCAAAAAACTTTTATCTGATTTACAGGCACACCATTATTGGATCTGAAAGCTATTGTGATATCGATCTAACTAGGCTCGCTTTATTCTATTTTTTTATCATTCGTAGGACTATTATAAATGATTGATTAAGGACTAAAGGAGATCAAGAATATATCTATAGTCTCAATAACTGATGTATCATCCCTATGAGATTATGTTCTTTTATAAATAAGAGCAAAAAGTTTATGATAGTAATTAAGAGAATTCCTCGTTATCTCATAAGAAATCCTATTATGATTTGATTTGCTTTCTATTGGTCAATAACCGTAATTAGAATTCAATCAAATCTATAACATATTATACCTAATTAGATAGGGCCACATAATATAGTACTCTCTCACTTGACATATTAATAGTAATATATAAAATAAATTTAAAATTAAAATAAACAAAAATAAAAGTTTATTTAAAAATAAGTTTACTTAATTAGATTATGAAACTTTAAAAAATATTTTACACGTGCATATAAATTTTATAAAATAGGCCAATAAGTCTAACAAATATAATAATATCTCATTAAGTTTGACTACATAGCGATTGTATATAATCAATATCATGCTTCCTTTTATATATCATAACATTGTTAGTTTTTTCTAATGCAATCCAAAATGACCTATGTAATTTATCTTGTCAAGGCAATCATATTATCACATTCAATTATAATATATACATATATAAATGTGAATAGGAGAGCATAAATAAATAACTTTAAAAATATTAATTATAACGATAACTTATGCTAGTTACAAGTGCCTTGTAAGTCAATCACGTGAGTGATGACATGTGTGAAACATTGATCAATCTTTTTGGATAATATTATTAAGATATTTTTAAAGTTAGTTATCTTGTCAAGACAAAATGACTCGTGTAATTTGTAGACAAACATATTATCACATTCAATTAAAATATATACATATATAAATGTGATAGGAGAGTAAAAATAAATAACTTTTAAAATATTAATTATAATGATCACTTATGCTAGTTATAGATAATATTATTAAGGTATTTTATCACTTTATATTGATGATGAATATATATTGTGATGTCCCTTGATCTGTTTATGATTTGATCTGCATTTTGAGTGATGCAAGAAGCTTTGATCAGAGTGAGATAATTAAAGCAGGAAGAATCATGTTGAGATGGAGAATAACATGTCAAATGATTGAACGTTGAAGGATCGGTTGACGTATCGGCAGAAGGCTTCGAGCCATGGATTCAAGTATCGGGCTAAGAAGAGCGAAAATTACGCCAAGGAAATCGGAGTTGCGGAGGTCAACTGACCGATTGAGCAATAGGCTGCAAGAGAGGATGATGCATCGAAGAATCAGATGAGGTGTCGATGAACCAATGACATAACCGAACAATATTTGATTAAGTTTTGTAATAATTGTCTAGATTGAAGTAGATTTTATATGTGCAAGATGAACTATGATAGCGATCAAGGCATAAAGCAAAATGAAGTCCCAGAGTCAAGAATGAGATTTCGTGGGAGTTTGAGAGTTCGTCGGAAGTCTAGATGTTTGTCGAAAGTTCTGCTGGAATTGGCCATGAAGTCTAGGAGTTTGCCGGGAGTCCACTAGAACATTGCCGAGAGATCATCGGAAGTTCACTGGAAGATTGTCGGAAGCTCGCAGGAAGAAACTTAGACTTATGGACTTATTTAGCTTAGTGAATGTCTTAAAATTCGTAGTTAGCACATAATTGGGTTAGAATTGGGCCAACTCAATTAGGGGTCAATTAGGCTCAAGTTTGGGCTGTGTTGGGCCAAGTGCAAGGCTCAAACAGTGACCCAATAAGTGGCACCATCGAGGCACAGTCTCCGAGACTATGTCAGGCAATGGTACCGCAAGATTGGGTGATGGTACTGCCCAATGGCAATGTCAGTGCTGTAGGCGGTGGTACCACTAGGACCTGGGAAACCTGGGATGAGACTCTTTTAGGCTCCAAGTTTGAATATACTAAAGGCCTATAAATACTCCTCTCATCCCTAGTTAACAATCACAAGAATTGAGAGCAAAAAAATAGAAAAACACTTTTGTAATCTTGTGAGGACTCCTCTCAAAACTCTAAGTGTTAGTGTAGTTTGAGAGAGGAGTAAGGGGAGTTGTAAAGGTTCTCTCCTAAACTTGTCAAAAGAAGAATCGAGTTGTAAGGGTAGTTGATCTTCGCCCATTGAAGGAAGATCGTTAGTGAATGTCGGTAGCCTCGATGGAAGAGGAATTGGTGGAGTGGATGTAGGTCATGACACCAAACTACTATAAATCGGTTTGCATTTCTATTTTGCTATTTACCTTTATTGCAATTTACTTTACATTGCAGATTGATTTCTTACTCTCACTACACTCTAATACACTTTCAAGTTAACATCTTCTGAGATCGGTTTCAACGAACGATTATTTTCTGAAATCGATGTTTTTATTTGCTATACTAATTCACCCACCCCTCTTGGTGCTGACTTGTTCCTAACAGTTGGTATCAGAGCCACGTTATTTTTTATTTGGTTTAACACCAAAGAGAAATGACTCTTTTCAGCTTTCAAGAGGGCTTTTCTATTATTCATTCTCCAATATTTAATGAGATAGACTACACATATTGGAAAACTAGAATGAGAGTTTTCTTACTTTCTTTGGATTTGAATTTATAGAATATTTTCAAAAGTGGTTTTCAAAAGTCTCTACTCCAATGAACGAATGGAATGATTTAGAGAAGAAATTTTTTTCTTTGAATGCTAGAGCTATGAATGCTTTATTTTGTGCCTTGAGCAAAAATAAATTTAATCAAGTTTCTATTTGCGAAATGATTTTCGATATCTGGCACACTCTTGAAATCACGTACGAAGGCATTAGTAGAGTAAAAGATTCGAAGATTAATCTTTTGATGTAAGATTTCGAGTTGTTTTGAATGAAGCTGAGTGAAACTATTATTGATGTGGACACCCACATTATGGATGTCGTCAATAGTTTAAAAGTTCTTGACAAATATTTTTCAAAATTTGAACTTATTAACAAGATATTAAGATCCATTCCAAAGAGTTGGGATCCGAAAGTAACTGCAATACAAGAGGCAAAAGATCTCAATAATTTTTCACTTGAAAAACTTTTTGGTTCATTGATGACATATGAAATGGTCACAATGCACATGATGAACATGATGGACAAAATGAACATAATGAGAACAACCTTACAAAGAATAGGAAGTATTTGACACTTCGAACATTAGAATACCACTTGAGTGATAACTCAAGTGATGATGATGACGACTTTGAACTTCTCACTATAAAATTGAAGTTTATGAAACAATAATTAAAGAATAAAAATGAACTTAAAAAGAAGAAGAAGGTGACTTGGGACAAATCGAGTACCTCCGAAGACGAGAAGCAAATCGATAAAGACGAAGTGGCGAACTTCGCTTTGGTGACTCTGGACAATGAGGTAAACAACTCAAATGAAACTCCTTTACTTTATTTTAAAATTATTTGATGCTTTTTCATGAGTTATTTATAAATTATTTAGTAAAAATAAAAAAAATAAAAAAAATATAAAAATTATATCATGCTTCTTTTTATTTTAAAAAATGATCATGAAAATTACATGTTTTATGATAAGGGAACAAAATATTAGATTTAAATCTAATGATAATCCTATGTATGTTTTTAAGAAGAAATAATGTGTATCTTAATAATTTTCGTATTGCCTTTTGATTTTAATTTAAGATGCTTTATGTTCAATGAACCATACTTGATGATTTAATGATGTAATAATAAAATGATGATTTGAAATTATATATGATGAGCATGTATGTAATGATGATTTTATATTTTGAAATTATGCATGATGATTGATCTTTGTCATAATGAAAGTTACTTTTTGGTTTTAAATATGATATATGGTTTTCATATGAAAAACTTGATCAATCATATAAAATGAAACACATAAAAAGTAAAATGTATTATCATTGGAATTAAAATGATAAATCAAATCTCTTGTTTAAAGAAGCCTTATATTTAATGTGTGTTATTTTTTGTTATGAAAATTTTTATGATGAATCTTGTCTTTATCTTTTGGTTTTAAATGATGATACACATTTTGATTTGACATAAATGACAATAGGTGAAAAAAAAGGGAAAAATATATTTTTCTTTAAAATTTCTTAATCCCTACCTTATCGAGTTTTCAAAAAGGGAGATTGATAAATCTATTTGTATCATTTTTATAAATCTCTTGGACTATGAAAATGATTTTGATGATTTAGATTTGATTGAGCTTTATCTTGATTTTTCGAGATTTATAACTCGAGATTTCTTATGCATGAATCAAGATATTATATCATTTGATCTCCTATCTCCTATGTTTCTTTGTACCATTTATAAAAGAAGAGATTTATTGAAATAAATCATGTCTCGTGGCATTATGATTTGATATTAATATCTTTCATGTCATGATTTTTATATGACACCTTTGTATTTTTGTGATGACTTAAACATTCACACCATTATGTTCTTCCCTTCTTCTTTCTTGTTTACAATGACAAAAAGGGAAAAGAAAATAGCTAGCATCTCAAGAGAACCAAATTTGCTATCTTGAATGATAAACTTAGACATGTTAGATCTCCCAAATGCATAAACTCTCCTTATACATTCTTTTTCGGATCATGATCTTGACCTCTTGATTTTTATGACTTGAGTCTTCTTTATAAATCAAGATCGTTTCCTATCATTCTTTCTATTTACAAAAGAAGAAATTTGTCAAAAATGATATATAGTCTTTTGACATTCATGACTTATTTTTTTTAAAATATTGATGTAAATTCATCTTTGTTATTTATCCTTGTCATGATTTGAAGATTGAAGGGAAATGAATTACGTTATTGTATTGTTATTCCCCTCTTTTTGCTAATGACAAAGGGGGAGAAAGAATTGCTAGTGTACACATCTCAAAAGAGAAAGATTTGCTAGCTTACACAATTTAAGAAGATGTAAAAACATGCTAGCTTGCTCATCTCAAAAGAGAAGCAAAGATTGCTAACTTAAATATTTCAATTCAAGAAGCAAAAAGTTGCTTTCTTGAACATATAAAATATTGCTAGCTTATATTTTTTTAAAAATGATGTAAAAATTTTCTAGCTTGCATGATTTAGAACTTGCTATTTTGAACATCACCAAAAATTGCTAGCTTTTAATCTCAAGAGAAGCAAAGGTGCTATCTTGCCTATCTCAAAAAGCAAAACATGCTAACTTGCACATCTAGCAAACTTTACAAATTTGCAAAGCTAAAAAAAATTACACTTCTTGAAAGGGAAGAAAGAAAATTACTTGCTTGCATTTATAATGCAATGATTTGAAACTTGCTAAATGCACTTCTCCTCCTTTTGATGACAAAGGGGGAGAAGTTATGATGATAATTATGTATGGACTGATGTATTGAAAATTTGATTATACATGATTTTATGATAATATGTTACAAATTTTCATTGCCTTGACTTGAATTCAAGGTTCTATCAATATAACATATTGATAGGGGGAGTTAAGATTAACTCCGTCATTAATTGTTATCATCATCAAAAAGAGAGAGATTGTTGAATCTTAGATTTTAATGATGAAAACCAATTGATAATGTTTATGATTTGATCTGCGTTTTGAGTGACGTAGGAAGTTTTGATCATGGTGAGACAATTAAAGCAGGAAGAATCATGTTGGGCCGGAGAAAAATATGTCAAATGATTGGACGTTGAGCTGAAGGATCGGTTGACGTATCGGCAAAATGCTATAAGCCATGGATTTGGTCATATGGCCAAGAAGAGCAAAAATTGTGCCAAGGAAATCGAAGTTGTGGAGGTCAACTAACCGATTGGGCAATAGGCTACAAGAGAGGATGATGCACCGAAGAATCGGACGAGGTGTTGATGAACTAATGACATGACCGGACAACATTTGAATAAGTTTTGTAATAATTGTCTAGATCGAAGTTGGTTTTAAGTGTGCAGGATTAACTATGATAATGATCAAGGCATAAAGCAAAATGAAGTCCCGAAGTCGAGAACGAGATTTCGTTGAGAGTTCAAGAGTTCATCGGAAGTCTAGATGTTCGTTAGAAGTTCTGCCAGAATTAACCGTGAAGTCCAGGAGGTTGCCGGGAGTCCACTAGAACATTGTCGAGAGATTGTCGGAAGTTCACCGGAAGATCGTCGGAAGATTGCCGGAAGAAACCTAGACTTACGGACTTATTTAGCTTAGTGAATGTCTTAAAAATTCATAGTTAACACATAATTGGTTAGAATTAGGCCAACTCAATTAGGGGATAATTATGCCTAAGTTTAGGTTGTGTTGGGCTAAGTGCAAGGCCCAAACAGTGACCCAACAAGTGGCATTGTCGTGGCACAATCTCCGAGACTGTGTCAGGCGGTGGTACTGCCCAGTGGTAGTGTCAGTGATATAGGCGGTGGTATTGCCCAGCACAGGTGGTGGTACCACTAGGACCCGAGAAACCTGGGTTGAGACTCTTTTAGGCTCCAAGTTTGAATCCACTTAAGGACTATAAATACCCATCTCATTCCTAGTTAACAATAACAAGAATTGAGAGCAAAAAAATAGAAAAATACTATTGTAATCTTGTGAGGACTCCTCTCAAAGCTCTAAGTGTTAGTGTAGTTTGAGAGAGGAGTAAGAGGGATTGTAAAGGTTCTCTCCTAAACCTATTGAAAGGAGAATTGAGTAGTTGATCTTTGCTCATTGAAGGAAGATCGTTAGTGGATGCCAGTGGCCTCGACGAAAGAGGAATCAGTGGAGTAGATGTAGGCCACGACGACCGAATCACTATAAATCAGTTTGTATTTATGTTTTTCTATTTACCTTTATTGCAATCTACTTTACATTGTAAACTGATTTCTAACTTTCACTACACTCTCATACGCTTTCAAGTTAACATCTTTCGAGATCGGTTTCAACGAACGAATATTTTCTGAAATCTAAGTTTTTATCCGCTGCACTAATTCACCCCCCCTCTTAGTGCCAACTCATTCCTAACAAATTGGATCATGATGAGATCATGATAATGAGACATATTCACCTATGAACATAGACCCTAAATATTTTCGATCATAGGTTACTGAAGAAGGATATCTAGATAACCGGATAGACCGGTGTTCTATACACCCATTCATATGATGGAGGTAGCTAGTCTTATAGATGCCTGTGTGAGGACACTAAAGATATAGTGCAAGTACTTATTGGAGAATGAGTTCCAACTATGTGTTTGGTCCTTAGACTTGAGACACCAAGGATGCCTTGTTTGAGTACTCTATTCTTTGATACTGAACTTATATGTCTGGAAGTTCCAGATTTAGCACAATTGGTCATCGAGAATGGTGGCCAACCATACAAATATCCTATGTGTTTTCACTTAAGCAAATCCCTAGCTAGGGTCATTTGGATTGAGAGAGAAGGAGTTCTTCAGGAGGATCCGATAAGAGCGAGACTCGGATGAATTTTGTATGTGCCTAACACCATATCCAATATATGATCTTTAAAATATTAGATGGATAAGGAACTACAGATACAAGATAATTGAGGGCAGATAAGTCCAATAGATTAGATCCCTATGTATCATCTAGGGACTATGGGATAGTGGTCTAGTACGCCCATAGTCGATGAGTTGAGTGAATTATTATTGGATAATCATTCACTAAGTCAGAATGAGTTCTTAGTTAGAAAAAGTTTTAATAGGTGCAACTCACGGAGAGCTCAATATTGGGCTTAGAGGGTCACATACATAATGGATAAAAATGTGTTAGGATCAATACGACACTAAGAGGTGTTTTTGGGGGTGGGTGGGCGGGTGAAATAGTGTAGCAATAAAAAATATGGTTGTGATTTCAAATCTTTCCGAGTTGATAAAAATGTAATGAAGAAATCGTATTGAGAAGATGTCAACTTGAAGTAAATGAACAATGTAGAGTGCAACTAAGTAATGAAAGTAAGCAGTAAGGAAAGAACACACCAGATTTATAGTGGTTCGATCGTTGTGACCTACATCCACTTCCAATTCCTCCTTCGTCGAGGTCACCGGCATCCACTAATAGTTTTCCTTCAATCGAAAAAAACCAACCACATTCTTACAATACTTTTTCCTTTTTCGGGTTTAGGAGATAACCCTTACAAATCTCACACCTCACTTGAATGATTACAAGACTTAGAAAGGAAGGAGGAGGACACATAGCACTTTTATAATACTTTTACACCACAATACTTCAAGATTTTATTCACACTTTATTACCCTTTCATGCAGAAAAGAGTGAAATATTTATAAGCCCTAACGACTTTAAAATTGGAGCTAAAAGGTGTCTCATCCTTGATTTCCAGGATACTGGCGGTACCACCTATAGGGAAATATGGGGGGTGATATCACATGTGCAGCGGAAGAACATAAAAACAAAATCTCCAAATTTTTCAAAGATGTGTTTGTCGTCATGCGAAGATTAGTGCACAAAATCCATGAAACTTAATAGCTATGTGTGAGATAGATTGTGTTATTTGGGGAGATCGTATATCCCTGAATCCCGACAGATCTCTAGGAGAGGGTGAAGGAGGTCAAACGTCCTCCTCTCTAGCGGTGATCCACATAGCAAGGCTGCGATGATGCTTCTCAAGTCTCCAAGCCTATTATGTGAGGAGAAGAAGGGGAGAGGAGAATATGAGATGACAACCTAGAGAGGCTTTGGCCTATGGGCCTTTGGTTCCCTCCTATTTATAGAGATCCCCTGTCAACTTAACCCTAATGGATCCTGCCCTATTGGGTATTAGATCTCCATCCAACGACCCAAGCATATTAGATTAGTGGATCTCTATCTAATAATCTCTCATTAGCTCTTATTGGATCTCATTCATAGGATCCAATAATTCAGGGGCTTATTGGATATCCAATAAAATAGGGGCTCCGACGGATATCTCATATTTAAACCTCTACTCATCGCAACGCTTACCATATGTGTGTGACCCTATAGGCCTAATATTGAGCTAGCTGTGAGTCATACCTATCAGAACTCCTTCTAGCTCAATGAATTATTATCTCCATAATAATTCACTCGACTCATCGACTGCGGATGTACTAGGCCACTATTGTTGGGAAATCTTAGGGGCGACATCACATGCGCAGCGGAATAATAATAAAATAAAATCTCCTATTCCTAAAGAGATATTCATCATCGTGCGAAGATTGGTGTGCAAAAATCCGTGAAACAAACTGCATATAGAATAGATTGTGTTACCTAAGGAGATCGTATATCCCTGTTTCCTTGCAGATCTTTAGGAGAGGGTGAAGGAGGTCAAGCGCCCTCCTCTCTAGTGGTGATCCATACAATAGGGCTATGACGACGCTCCTCAAAACTCCAGACCTGCTTTGAGGTGAAGAGGGGGGGAGAATAGGAGAGGCAAGCAAAGGCTCTAGCCTATGAGGCTCTGAATCCCTTATATTTATAGAAGCCCCCTGTCAAACCCTAATGGATCCTCCCATAGTGGGTATTGGATCTGCATCCAATTACCCAAGCCTTTTAGATTAATCGATCTCTATCCAATAATTTCTCATGGGCTCTTATTAGATCTCATCCATGGGATCCAATAATTTAGGGGCTTATTGGATATCTAATAAGATAGGGGCTCCGGCGGATATCTCATATCCGAACCTCTACTCATCGTAATGCCTACCATATATGTGTGACTCTCTAGGCCAAATATCGAGCTGGCCATGAGTTATAGCTGTCAGAACTCCTTCTGGCTTAGTGAATTATTATCTCTGTAATAATTCACTTGACTCATCGACTATAAACGTACTAGGCCACTATGTCGTAGTCCCCAGACGAAATAGGGGAATCCAATCCATTGGACTTGTCTGTCCTCAGTTACCGTGTACCTATGGTCTCTCATCCATCTAATATCCCAGAGATCGTATATCAGGCATGGTGCTGTCAGACCTATACAGTTTCTACTCGAGTGTCGCTCTAATCGGATTCTCCCGGAGAACTTTTTCTCTCTCAATCCGAATGACCCTGGCTAGGGATTTGTTTGAGCAAGAACACATTGGATATTCCTCTCATGACGCCGAGAGTGGATGATCCTCTATCGACACTCAATAGTCCTCGTAAGGTCAACTACCACTCCCAATGACCAGCTGTACTAGATCTGGGACATCCAAACCTATAAGTCTGGTATCAAAGAGTGGAGCAGTCATACAGGACATCCTTGGTGTCTCAAGTCTAAGGACCAGATCATCAACCATCCAGTATTCCGTAAGCGGACCAATCAGTGAACTTATTCTACAATGAGCACTTGTACTGTATCCCTAGTGTCCCCACACGAGCAGCTATGAGACCAGCTGCATCCATCATATGGACGGGTATACAACACACTAGTTTGTCCGGTTATCACGATGTCCCTCTCGAGTAACCTATGACCGGGATTATTTAGGATCTGTGTTTAAAGGTGAAACAGTCTCATTATCGTGATCTCATCATAATTCGATTCCCATTGCATAGATCCAAGGAAATCACAATATATATATATATATATATATATATATATATATATATATATATATATATATATATATATATATATATATATATATATATATATGTGCAATAGATAATATAAAGTGATAAATGCCAAAATATAATAAGCAAAAAGATTCCGTGTCAAGTCACATGTGCCATCACTCATGTGATTGGCTTGTTGGGCACCTATAACTAGCAATTTCCCACTTGACCTAAAGACAATCACCTATGTGTCTGATCACCATTAGACTCTTGTGACGCTTAAAGATGATATGAGACAATGACTTTGTTAGTGAATCTGCAATGTTATCTTCGGATGGAACTCTTTCCACTACTACATCTCCTCGGGTTACAATCTCTCTGATAAGGTGGAACTTCCTCTGAACATGCTTAGATTTCTGATGAGACTTGGGTTCTTTTGCTTGAGCAATCGCCCCGTTGTTGTCGCAATATAAGGAAATCAGCTCCTTACTATCCAGCACGACTCCCAAATCTATGATGAACTTCTTCATCCAAACTCCCTCTTTTGCTGCATCTACTGCAGCAATGTATTCCGCCTCTGTGTCGAGTCAGCAGTAGTATCTTGCTTTGAACTCTTCCAGCACACTGCTCCTCCATTCAAGGTGTACACATACCCTAAATTCGACTTGCTATCATCGACATTAGACTGAAAACTTGAGTCTGTATAGCCTTCAACCTTGAGGCTACTACCTTCATATACTAGTAAAAGATCCTTAGTCCTTCTCAAGTACTTAAGGATACGCTTTACTGCTTTCCAGTGCTCCAAGCCTGGATCCGCTTGATATCTACTCGTGACACTCAGAGCATGTGCTATATCAGGCCTAGTACATAGCATGGCATACATGATAGACCTTATTGTCGAGGCATAAGGTGTCATATCCATGTTCACCCTTTCTTCTGGAGTCTTTGGGGACATACTCCTAGAAAGCGATATCCCATGTCTCATTGGTATGAGACATCTCTTGAAATTTTTCATGCCAAACATTTTGACAATGGTTTCTATATACCTGGATTGGGACAAGCCAAGCATCCTATTGGATCTATCTTTATAGATCCGAATCCCCAAGATATAGGATGCTTCTCCTAAGTCATTCATGGAGAAGTGTCTAGACAATCAAGCCTTTACTGTGGATAACATTCCTACATCATTCCCAATGATCAGGATGTCATCCACATATAACACCAAAAAGGTGATAGCGCTCCCACTTACCATCCTGTACATACAAGACTCATCTTCGTTTTTAACGAAGTCATAAGATCTGATTGCCTCATCAAATCTTATGTTCCAACTTCGGGAAGCTTGCTTTAGTCCATAAATGGATCTAAGCAACTTGCACACCTTATCTGGGCAGTCCTTGGATATGAATCCCTCATGTTGTATCATATACACCTCCTCATCGAGGTTCCCATTGAGGAATGCAGTTTTCACAACCATCTGCCAGATCTCATAATCATAGTGTGCTACAATAGCCAATAGAATTCGGATGAATTTTAGCATTGCTACAGGTGAGAAGGTTTCGTCATAGTTAACACCTTGCCTTTGACGATACCCCTTAGCCACTAGTCTTACTTTATAGGTCTCTACCTTTCCATCTACTCTGATCTTTTTCTTAAAGATCAACTTGCAACCGATGAGTACAATACCTTCAGGCGCATCAACTAGGTACCAAACCTTGTTGGAGTACATAGAATCCATCTCAGAATTCATGGCTTCTTGCCACTTCCCGGAGTCTATACTCATAATAGCCTCCTCGTAGGTTTGAGAATCAATATCCTCAACATCCTCTCCTCTTATATGTCCCACATATCTCTTAGGAGGATATGATACTCTACCGGACCTACATAAAGTTGAAACTTGTGTATTAGGTACCTGAACAGACTTGGGCTGTAGAGTGGTGCTTGAGCTTGGTTCTCCAACCTCGCTCAATTCTATCATGCTCCTACTATCTCTACCAAGAATGTGTTCCTTCTCAAGGAACACTGCTCTTTTGACTACAAAGACCTTTTGGTCCTTAAGATGATAGAAATAATGCCCACAAGTTTCCTTGGGGTATCCCACAAATTTGCATCGCTCTGTCCTCGATTCTAACTTATCAGGGTTGTGTCTTTTAATATGGGTAGGGCAGCCCGAAATCTTAACAACTTTAAGATTGGACTTCTTCCCTTTCTATATCTCATATGGTGTACACTACCGACTTAGTTAGAACTTTGTTCATAAGGTAAGCTGCGGTCTCTAGGGCATATCCCCAGAATGAGATGGGTAGGTCAGGGAAACTCATCATGGACCGTATCATGTCTAACAGTATACGATTTCTCCTTTCAGACACACCATTGAGCTGAGGTGTATAAGGAGGTATCTATTGGGATAATATCCAATGGTCCTTGAGGAACTGAGTAAACTTTGCACTTAAGTACTCACCTCCTCGATCTGATCGAAGAGTTTTAATACTCTTTCCACTCTGGTTCTTCACCTCATTCTTATACTTTATGAATTTCTCAAAGGCCTCGGATTTGTACTTCATTAAGTACACATATCCATACCTCGATAAATCATCAGTAAAGGTAATGAAGTAGGAGTAACAACCAATGGCATAAGTTGACATGGGTCCACATAAATCACTATGTATGAGTTCCAACAGCTCAGTGGCTCTCTCTCTAGTTCCACTAAATGAAGAGTTGGTCAGTTTTCCACGAAGGTAAGGCTCGCTAGTTGCATATGACTCATAGTCGAATGGATCTAGATATCCATCATTTAGCAACTTTTGAATCCTTTCCTTCATGGATGTGACCTAGCCTACAATGCCATAGGTATGCATTGTTCATCTCATCTCGTTTCCTCTTGGACACACTTACATTCATGATATGTGGAGTAGTGTCTAGCATAAATAAACCATTATGCAATGTCCCTTTAGTGATGATCTCATCATCTAATAATATTGAACAACAATTATATCACACACTTACATTCTGATATGTGGATTAGTCTAGCATAAATAAACCATTATGCAATGTCCCTGTCGTGATGATCTCATCATCTAATAATATTGGCAACAACCATTGTTCTAAAAACTAAATTATATCCACTAATGTCAAACATGAAACAGAGATAATGTTTTTGATAATAGAAGGAACAAAATAACATGTATCTAATGCAATAAAAGCTCCACCAGCAGAGTGTAGGGCGACCTCCGTAATGGCCTACTATAGCCCCTTTGCTCCATTACCCATCTTGAAGGTCGTCTCGTCTCTCTCTAGTCTCCTAGGCCTTTCCAGAACTTACAACGAATTGCATATATGATAAGCACTACTGGTATCCAATACCCATGTGTTATCATAAGAGTCTGACAAATGGATACTGATCATGAATGTACCTGAAGCTTCACCAAGCTTCTGTTTTGCCTTTTCTACAAGGTACTCTTTGCAGTTCCTCTTCTAGTGCCCATCTTTGCCATAGTGGAAGCACTAGCTTTTGTCCTTTGTTGGGTCTTTCTTAGCAACCTTTGCTTTTCTTGGTCTGCTCTTGCCCTTTCCCTTCTTAAGGGACTTTTTTGCTTTCTTTTTCTTTCTGGTCTCACCAGTGTAGAGAACTAGCTTCTCTTTCCTAATAGTACTCTCTGCCTCCCTCAACATATTGAGAAGCTTTGGGAGAGTCACCTCAAGCTTATTCATATTAAAATTCATTATGAATTGTGAAAAGGAATCTGGTAGGGATTGAAGCATAATGTCCACACACAAGTTATCCTCTAGGACCATTCTTAGACCTGTGAGTTAATCCATCCACTCAATCATCTTTAGGACATGGTTCTGAACCGCTGTCCCTTCAGTCATCCTAGTGCGGAAGAGGCTCTTGGATATCTCATATCGCTGAGTCCTTCCCTATTCCTTAAACAATTTATAGACATGTAAGAGAATAGATCTAGCATCCATCTTTTCATGTTGTCTCTATAACTCAGGAGTCAGAGAGCCCAACATATAGTTCTGAGCAAGAGTGGAGTTATCAATGTACTTCACGTAGCGAGCGATCTCATCCTCGCTTGCCCCTTCCTCGGGCGTAGGCATTACTGTATCAAGGATATATGCGATTTTCTCCACCGTAAAAATAATTATCAAGTTGCGGAGCCAATATGTATAATTTGGACCAGTGAGGCAGTTGACATCAAGTATGCCACGTAAGGGATTTGAAAGCGATATTTTCTGAAAATAAAGATACAGCAGGAATGAATAACATGCAGATTTTGCAAGAAATAAATAATCAAGATATGAACTTCTATCTTAATATGCTCCCACTATTTACTAGTGAATCATGCGACACCCTCAGCACACGAAACGAAAATCTCTGGTAGATTTCTAGTGGGGATCAGGATCCAATCGGCGTCTTAGTGTAACCTCGAGGGACTCGACCAATCACACTAAGCCCAAAAGGTAGACAACTCTTGCCGATCACAACTCTTTATGATTCCCGTCATGTTCGACCTCCGAATCACCATGGTCTCGAGGGACTCGACCAACCATGATGTTCGGTTAAGTCAACACCTTCATTACAAGATGAGTCTGATTTGATGATACACTCTCGAGGGACTCGACCAAGCATACCATGTCCTCAGGTCACCGGTGACATCTCTATATCGTAAGCAAGATAGCGAATCGCGATATAGGTGAGCCTTGAGGGACTCGACCAACTCAACCTACACCGGGAATCGGTTCCTACCCATAATGATGGAAGGCCACGTGGGTCAATCTAATTGCCTCACGTTTACCGACTTAATATTATCGAGAGAGATGTTTCTATGATTTGGTCTCCTAATATGACATGTCACACATATACATATTTAATATATATTTACATCGCATGCAAATATATATACATATCTAGTATGTGTATAAGTAATCACACCAGATGATCATGGACCACAACTTAATATGATCAGGCCCGATCCAGTAGGCCTAATCACTCACATCAAGATCTATGTGTGCTACGATGCATCTCTATGCCTTGTGATCATCCATCTCATCCTCGTTGGTTCCGTCGACATATCGATGCATCTCCATGCATCGCAATCGTTCGTTTCGTGGGTCCCGTTATCGCATCCACGCTCCCGATGCACATCCTCATGTGATTACAATTTAATCATAGACACGCAAGCCCGACAATAAACGAGAAATATAATGGAGGCTCGCAAGTCCCAATAATAATAATGATAAGTACACACATAACATGGTCCATGATCATCCGTCCACACATCATACATCACATGTATAAGTCATTATCATGTAGGACTACTTGATAATAATAAAAATAATAATCAACTAAACCTTTTAATTACTTAATATTCTTCTGAAATCAAAGACATGTAGGGAATTTTCTAAATTCTGAGGGGTAATTTCATAATTTGGTCAAAGGATAAAAACTGAAATTTCTCAAATTCTGAACGGCAAAACTATTGTTTTCCCAGAAAACTCTAATGCCCTTCTCCCTCTCCCCTGCTTCTGCCATCGCCGCCACCCTATCGCTGGCGGCGTTGGCCGCGGGGGGGCGGGGGTGCTGGGGTGCTGCCCTTGCCTGCGGGCGGCGCCTCCCCTGTGGCTGGGAGCTGCCACGGTCGGTTCTAATTGCGGGGCTACACCCGCAGCCGCCACCCTTGCTGTGCGCATAGGCAGCACATGCGGATGTCACCGCCTGCGTGCCGCAGGCGGCTCTTCCTGTGGGCGGCTGGCCGCTTGCGGCTGCAATTGCGCACAACAACAGTTGCCGCGCACAAGCGGCCTGCTTGCATACGCCGCCTGCCCTTGTGGGCGCTGTGGCCACAAGCAGCGCCCGCGGGCTGCTAGCCCCGTCGGCCACAAGCCTGCTGCATGCAAGCCGATGGCCGGCTGCTGCAGGCACAGCGCTACCTGTAGTTGCACGCACACAGATCGAGGGCAGCAACAATTGCTGCCCTTTCTCGCTTTTGCGTCAACGATTTTGACGTCAAAAGTTTTTTCAAAATACAATACACGTAGTTCAAAACCAATCTATTGCATGAACAACCTGGCTCTGATACCATTGTTAGGAAATCTTAGGAGCGACATCACATGCGCAGCGGAAGAACAAGAAAATAAAATACCCTATTCCCAAAGAGATATTCGTCGTCGTGTGAAGATTGGTACGTAAAAATCCGCGAAACAAACTACATATAGAATAGATTGTGTTACCTAGGGAGATCATATATCCCTGTTTCCTTGCAGATCTCTAGGAGAGGGTGAAGGAGGTCAAGTGTCCTCCTCTCTAGCGGTGATCCATACAACAGGGCTGCGACAACGCTCCTCAAAACTCTAGACCCGCTCTAAGGTGGAGAGATGGGGGGGGGGGGGGGGGGGGAGAATAGGAGAGGTAAGCAAAGGCTCTAGCCTATGAGGCTCTAAATCCCTCCTATTTATAGAGGCCCCCTATCAAACCCTAATGGATCCTTTCCTAGTAGGTATTGGATCTATATCTAATTACCCAAGCCTTTTAGATTAGTGGATCTCTATCCAATAGTCTCTCATGGGCTCTTATTGGATCTCATCCATGGGATCCAATAATTCAGGGGCTTATTGGATATCCAATAAGATAGGGGCTCCGACGGATATCTCATATCCGAACCTCTACTCATTGCAATGCCTACCATATGTGTGTGACCCTCTAAGCCCAATATCGAGCTGGCCGTGAGTCATAGCTATTAGAACTCCTTCTAACTCAGTGAATTATTATCTCTATAATAATTCACTCGACTCATCGACTACGGACGTACTAAGCCACTACGCCGTAGTCCCCAGACAATACAGGAAAATCCAATCCATTGGACCTATCTATCCTCAGTTACTGTGTACATATAGTCTTTCATCTATCTAATATCCCAAAGATCGTATATCGGGCATGGTGTTGTCGGACTCATACGGTTTCTACTCGAGTCTCGCTCTAATTGGATTCTCCTAGAGAACTCTTTTTCTCTCAATCTGAATGACCCTAGCCAGGGATTTGTCTGAGTAAGAACACATGGGATATTCCTCTCATGATGCCAAGAGTGGATGATCCTCTATCGATACTCAATAGCCCTCGTAAGGTCGACTACCACTCACAATGACCAGTTGTACTAGATCTAGGACATCCAAACCTATATGTCTGGTATCAAAGAGTGGAGCACTCATACAGGACATCCTTGGTGTCTCAAGTCTAAGGACTAGATACACCACTAGGACTACGGAATCGCTGTCTGACAATAAGGCATCATCAACCATCCATTATTCCGTAAATAGAATAATTAGTGAACTCATTCTCTAATGAGCATCTATATTGTATCCTTAGTTTCCCCACACAAGCAGCTATGAGACCAGCTACATCCATCATATGTACAAGTATATAGCACACTAGTTTGTCCGGTTATCACGATGACCCTCTCGAGTAACCTATGACCGGGATTATTTAGGATCTGTGTTTAAAGGTGAATCGGTCTCATTATCATGATCTCATCACGATCCAATTCCTATTGCACAGATATAAGGACATCACGATATATATATGCATATATGCAATAGATAATATAAAGTGATAAATGCCAAAATATAATAAGCAAAAAGATTCTGTGTTAAGTCACACGTGCTATCACTCACGTGATTGGCTTGTTGGGCACCTATGACTAGCAACTATGCCATAGTTCCTAGACGATAAAGGGAAATCCAATCTATTGGACCTGTTTATTCTTAGTTACTATATACCTATAGTCTCTCATCCATCTAATATCCTAGAGATTGTATACCTGGCATGGTGTTGTCAGACTTATACAGTTTCTACTCGAATCTCACTCTAATTTCACTCTAAGAGAACTCTTTCTCTCTCAATCCGAATGACTATAGCTAGAGATTTGTCTGAGTAAGAACACATGGGATATTCCTCTCATGATGCCAAGAGTGGATGATCCTCTATCGATACTCAATAGCCCTCGTAAGGTCGACTACCACTCACAATGACCAGTTGTACTAGATCTAGGACATCCAAACCTATATGTCTGGTATCAAAGAGTGGAGCACTCATACAGGACATCCTTGGTGTCTCAAGTCTAAGGACTAGATACACCACTAGGACTACGGAATCGCTGTCTGACAATAAGGCATCATCAACCATCCATTATTCCGTAAATAGAATAATTAGTGAACTCATTCTCCAATGAGCACTTATACTATATCCTTAGTGTCCCTACACGAGCAGCAATAAGACCAGCTGCATCCATCTATATGCATATAAAGTGATAAATGCCAAAATATAATAAGCAAAAAGATTCTGTGTTAAGTCACACGTGCTATCACTCCAGTGATTGGCTTGTTGGGCACCTATGACTAGCAATCTATGCCATAGTTCCTAGACGATAAGGGAAATCCAATCTATTGGACCTGTTTATTCTTAGTTACTATATACCTATAGTCTCTCATCCATCTAATATCCTAGAGATTGTATACCTGGCATGGTGTTGTCAGACTTATACAGTTTCTACTCGAATCTCACTCTAATTTCACTCTAAGAGAACTCTTTCTCTCTCAATCCGAATGACTATAGCTAGAGATTTGTCTGAGTAATAACACATGAGATATTCCTCTCATGACACCGAGAGTGGATGATTCTCTATCGACACTCAATAATCCTCGTAAGATTGGCTACCACTCCCGTGACTGATTGTGCTAGATCTGGAACCTCCAGACCTGTAAGTCCGGTATCAAAGAGTGGAGTACTTATATAGGATATTCTTGGTGTCTTAAGTCTAAGGACTAGATACACCACTGGGATTATGGAATCGTTGTCTAACAATAAGGCATCATCAACCATTTAGCATTCCATAAGCGGATCAATAAGTGAACTCATTCTCCAATGAGCACTTATACTATATCCTTAGTGTCCCTACACGAGCAGCAATAAGACCAGCTGCATCCATCATATGAACAGATATATAGCACACCACTCTATCCGGTTATCTTGATATCCCTCTCGAGTAATCTATGACTGGGATTATTTAGGATATGTGTTTAAAGATGAATCGGTCTCATTATCGTGATCTCATCACAATCCAATTCTCATTGCATAGATCCATAGACATCACAATATATTCATGCAATAGGTAATATAAAATGATAAAATATCAAATAATAATAATAAGCAAAAAGACTATATGTCAAGTCACACGTGTCATCACTCACGTGATTGGTTTACAGAACACCTATGACTAGCACCACTACCATTATTGGGTGGTACCACTACTTAATACTCTAACACTAGACGATACCATAGCCCAATCTGGTGGTACTATCGCTTGATAGAGCCTCGGAGACTGGGCTCTAGTGGTATCACCGCTTGGCAGCATTAACTACTAGCGGTACCATCACCTAGTCTAGGCGGTACCATCACCCAAACCACCTAGGAGGTTGAGCCTCAAGCGGTTCCACTGGCATGACTCCAAGTGGTTGAGTGGGCCATCCATCCAGCCCAACTCAGCCTTATTTTTGATTCAGTTGGCTCCTAATTGAGTTAATAGGATTATCTCCCAATTTTAACTCAATCTAAGTTCTAACTATGATAATTCATGCATTAACTAAGCAATATTTGTCTGGTATGTCAATTGTTCTTCCGGCGAAGTCTCGATGAACTTTCGGTGAACTCTCGATAAGCTTTTGGCGAACTCCCGATGAATTCTTGGCGAAGTCCTGATGAACTCTCAGTGAACTCTCGACGAACTCTCAGTAAGCTCCCGATGAACTCTCGGTGAACTTCCGGCACATCGTCCGAATCTTCGACGTATCGTCCAATCTTTGACTCTGACCTAATATCTACTTTATGCCTTATTTATTATCATAGTTAATCCTACAACACTCTTCTCAACATATGTATTAGATCAATAATTTATTAATTGATTTCATCATCAAAATATGAGATTCAATAATCTCTCCCTTTTTGATGATGACAACAATTGATGATGGAGTTAACCTTAACTCCCCCTATCTATATGCTAAATTGAGATAAACCAAACTTGAATTTCAAAAAGGAATCATGACCTTTGAATTTAAGTGAAACAATTCTGATCACTACGATCGAATGCAATATATCGAAGTTTCATACATGTGTATCAGCATAGATTAAAGTCATCCAAGTATAACATGCACAATTTCATCACTTCATGCATAATAATAAAGCTTACATCATTGCATGGTAGCATTAAAGAGTACATAGAAGAATAACATTAAAGAGTACATGGAAGAATCCATCGACTTCTCTCCTTTGTCATCAATAAAAAAGATATACATAAGCTATTCATATGGTGGTAAATCGAAATGCCTGAACAAAGTATTAAGCTATTGATGAATTTACTACAACTCAATTAAGATTTGATCTTGACGTAGTTCAATTATATTCAGTCGAGTTACTATGGTATCGACAGATGAGGAGGGTGCTGGCTCAATTGGTGGTACTACCTTAAAAGGACTAGTAGGACGAGATTGACTTTCCCTATATATAGGTGTTTCTGGTTCTGGTTCAGGTGAGGGAGGATCAATCCTCTTAGATAATCTAGTCCAAACCTCATTTCTTACTATACATCTTAATCTTCTTAATATGTTTTTATTTATGACATTAAATTTATCTAGTTTCAAGGTTTCTTCGTCTGGTGGAATGACTATGTCATGTGCATGGGTTAGTCTAGTACGTAAGCCACCATATGGAAGCATCATATCCTTTGTTAATAGTTCAATCATGTTTTATCGTATAAGATATCCAAAATAGTTATCATTTCCTACCATAATCCAATACATGGTTTTGAATTCCATGTGACTAACTTCATTATGATGTATTATTTTGGAAGTGGAATATTTATCATGATGTGATGAAGTAATTTTATGCTGAAAGGTAGCAAATATTCATATCTTTTTGGAACTATAGACAAATTTAGGTTACCGAAAATGGTACCTAAAGCTTCAAAATATGTAATCCCAACTGATTCTACGCCCCAATGTTATCTAAAATAGTAACCCCTCATTTTCTTTGGAATTCCTATAAGGTTGCAAATTACGATATCCGTAATGGGTATCTGATGCCCTAAGAGATAAGTGGATACCCTATCATTTTCATCTACATGGAAGTTGTTGTAAAACAATTTAACAAGTTTAGGATAAATGGATTCACTTATTTGAAGAATTAGGAGGGCATTTAAGTTAGTAAACCATTGAATTGGTTCTAAATTACTCAATTCTTCTATATCTACATATTTTCCCTTATATACACTTCTAGACTCTCGGAATTGAAGGACATATTGAGGGGAATCAAAGAGTATGGTATCATAGGTTTCATCTAATCTTTTTCTTCCTTTGTCCCTTGAGGATATTCTAGATGTTATGGAGACTACATATATCATAAAAAATAAGAACAAGTAATGAATGGAGAATGAGAGAACCAATTGGGTTTAGGAATTACCTTTGTAGTTTAACCTTTTTGTGATCACCAAAGGGGGGGTTTGAGATTGATCCTTTGTTTTGTAAAGGATGAGGGTTTTCTTGAGTTTCTAAAGGGACAATAAGAGGAATGAGGGATGTGAAGAGGTTTAGAGGGGTGTAGAGAGGGTTGGGGGTGATTCTACTGTCGGCCTTATCTTGAATTTTTATAGGGTACAGTTACGGGCGGTGGTACCGCTAGTTGGGCGGTGCTACCGCCTACAAGCAGTGAGTATTGGCGGTGCCACCGTCGGTGCTTTGTTTTGATGTTGGCTTTCTTTGTCTAGCATTTTTCTTTTGATATGCAACAAGCAAATTCTTTTGCCTCTTTTTCTTTTGAGACAAGCAAGATCACAATCATTATGTGGTGCTAACACTCATTTGTATAAATATCATATCAATGAAGTTCTACTTTTGTAAATAGAAAGAAGGATGGAAATAATTAGCTCATAAAAGATCAAACATACCAATGACCTATGAATTGGATCTCTTTATTTGTAAAGAGAAGAAATAATAGTAAATGATCTCGAAAAAGAAGACTCAATTTTCAAAAGTTGAGAAATTCAAAAAATATAAAAGAGGAACTTATGCATCAGAAAGATTTAACATACCTAATTTCTTTCTAATAAAATCAAATTATTTCTCAATAAATAGTTTTGTAAAAATGTTAGCTAATTGATGTTTTATATCAATAAATTCTAGAGATATATCATGGTTATTAACATGATCTCTTATAAAATGATGTCTAATATCAATATGTTTAGTTCTAGAGTATTGAATAAGATTTTTTGTTAAACATATTGTACTAGCATTATCACATTTTATAGGTATATTTTTCAAGTGAATTTTAAAATCTTCTAAAGTGTTTTTCATCAATTTATGTACAACATACACCTACTACGTTATACTCAACTTTTGTTGTAGATAATGCAACCGAGTTTTGTTTCTTGGAAGATCAAAAGACAAGTGCATGACCTAAGAGTTAACATATTCCTGATGTACTTTTTCTATCTATTTAACAACCAGCAAAATCAGCATCGACATAACCAAGTAACTCAAAGTTTTTAGAATTTAGATATTATAGTCCTATATTAAGAGTTTCTTTTAGATATCTAAAAATCCTTTTAACAGTTTTTAAGTGAGATTGGTTGGGATTAGATTAAAATCTAGCGCATAGTCCAACACTAAACATTATATCGGGTCTAGTTGTTGTGAGATATAATAAACTATATATCATACCCCTATAAGTCTTTTGATTGAAATATTCTCCATTAGTGTCCATATCTAGTTTTGTAGAAGTACTCATTGGTGTATTAATAGCTTTAGCACTATCAATATTAAATCATTTCAATAGATCTAAAGCATACTTAATCTAACTAATAAAAATTCTATCACTCAGTTGTTTAATTTGCAATCATAAGAAAAAAGTTAATTCACCCATTAAGCTCATTTCAAACTCTTGACATATACTTTTGGCAAACGATTCATAGAAAGATTCACTTGAAGAACCAAAAATGATATCATCAATGTAAATTTGGATAATAAGAAAATTATTTTTAAAATATTTAATAAATAATATAGTATCGATCTTATCTTTCATAAAATTATTTTGAATAAGGAAAGAACTAAGCCTCTCATACCAAACTCTAGGGGCTTGTTTTAATCTATAGGGAGCCTTAATCAACTTAAACACATGATTTAGAAAGTTAGCATTCTCAAATCCGAGAGGTTGTTCAACATAAACTTCTTCGGAAATAAAGCCATTAAGAAAAGTACTTTTAACATCCATTTGAAATAACTTCAAATTATTACAACTAGCATAGGTAAGGAGAATCCTTATGGCTTCAAGTCTAGCCATAGGAGCAAAGATTTCTTCATAATTGATACATTCTTCTTGGTTGAAACATTTAGCTACTAATCTAGCATTGTTTCTAACCATGATACCAAGTTCATCTTACTTATTTCTAAAGACCCATTTAGTACCAATTACCAAATGGTCACTAGGTCTAGGAACAAGCTTCCACACCTCATTTCTCTTAAATTGATTTAATTCCTCATACATTATAATAACCCATGAATCATCTTTCAGGGTCTCATCAATGCATTTAGGTTCAATATGAGATAAAAATATTATATTCTTACAAAAAATTTTAAAAGAAGAACGAGTTTGAACACCTTTTGATGTGTCTCCAATGATTAGCTCTTTAGGATGAGCATCTACATACTTCCAATACTTAGGTAAGGATTCTTTGGAAGAAGATGCATTCAACTTGCTAGTGGGATAAGACGTTTCATTCAAATTTAAAGCATCAAAATCAAAATCATCATCAAAATCATTTTTCTTAAATTCAGAAACCTTATTGAAAACAACATGAATAGATTCTTCTATGACTAAAATTCTTTTAATAAACACATGAAATACTTTAGAAGTAAAAAAATATTTAAGAAAAATGCTTTTAAAGGATTTTGCATCAAATTTTCCTAAGGCATCATTTTCATTTAAAACAAAACATTTACAACCGAAAACTTTAAAATACGAAACATTGGGTTTTTTATTATTTCATAATTCATAAGGAGTTTTGAAAAGTAATGGTCTTACTAGAACCCTATCCACGACATAGTATGCTATGTTAACGACTTCGACCCAAAAATATTTGGGTAGACTATGTTCGTTTAACATAGTTCTTGTCATTTCTTATAAGCTCCTATTTTTTCTTTCAACTATCCCATTTTGTTATGGGTTTCTTGAAGTAGAGAAATTATGGTTGTACCCATTTAATTCATAAAAGGTTTAAAAATCATAATTTTAAAACTCACCACCGTGATCACTACATATAGATACAATCATTTTTTTTGAATAAGTTTATAAAATTTTAAAAAATATTTAAAACAATCACTTTTGTATGCCAAGAAGTATGTCCAAGTGTATCTACTATAATTATTAATAATTACAAAGGCATATTTACTACCTCTTAGGCTTAGATTATAAACATGTCTACAAGAAAGGAGATTTTCTTTTAGGTACCCATTTGATTCTAGTTGCCTCATTAATCGATCTACCTAACTTATCATTTAGCATTGAGTCATTTATAGTTTCTTTAGGGACCCAAATTAATTTATGTGGGCTATACCTCTTAAATGGGCATTTATGAGCATAATATTCAAATTTACAATAAAAATTGTATTTGTTTCGGGGTGAAACATGCAAAGTTGGACCTTTAACAAAGATGGTTGGCTTTTGGTGAGTGTTACTTACAAAGCCAATTCCATCTCTTATATGAACATGATCTTTTTTTGCAAGGATCATGTTTAAGGATTTGCTTCCTATTTCAAAATTTTCTAAGGTTTCATGTAGTAACAAAATTTTCTTTTTATGCGTGTTTAATTCTTTATATTTTGTACAAGGAGGCAATATTTCATTATCATGCTTAATATTTAATCTATTGAATACACTAACAAGAGAGGCATGCTCCTTTTTAATAATTTATACTTTTTATTAATTAATTTATATTCATCAAATAAATCATGAAAAGCATTCAATAATTCATCAAAGGATAAATGGGCTTCGATTAAATTACTTACCTCATCGCCAAGTGTTATTAAAGCGTAGTTAGCAACTTCTTTGTTGGTTGGCTCCTCATCTTTAGATGTGCTTAAATTGTTCCTAGTAGCTTTTAGCACTTTCTTCTTCTTTGCTTGCTTCTTCTTCACTTGGAGACATTCACTTTTGAAGTGCTCTGGCTTTTTGTATTCGTAGCAAATTATTTGATCCTTTTTAAATTTATTTTTATTTTAATGTCATGTTTAGTTTTATTTCTTTTTATGATTTTTTTAAAAATTTTCTTGTTAGAAGTACAAAGTCGTCATCATCATCATCATCATCATCACTTGAATTTTCTCTCAAGTGGTCTTCTTGAGTTCTAAGTGCCAAATCCTTCGTATTCTTTGAAAGGTTGTTCTCAATTTCTTCATATGCATTGCATGCCATTTCGTAGGTTATTAAAGACCCGATAAGTTCTTCAAGCAAAAAGTTGTTTAAGTCCATAGCTTCTTGAATTGCAGTTACTTTAGGATCCCAACTCTTTGGAAGGAATCTTAATATCTTGTTAACAAGTTCAAAATTAGGAAAACTTTTACTAAGTGCTTTTAGACTATTGATTGTTGAATCTCGTATTTTGATGATGAAACCACTTGATATGTGTTTATGATTTAATCTGCATTTTGAGTGATGCAGGATACTTCGATTAGAATGAGACAATTAAAGTAGAAAGAATCATGTTGGGCCGGACGAACATGTCAGAAGATTGGACGTCGGGCTAGTGGATCAGTCGACGTATCGATAGAAGGCTTGAGTCGTGGATTCGGACATCGGGCTAAGAAGAGCAGAGATTGTGCCAAGGATATCGGAGTTGTAGAGTCAATTGGCCGATTGGGCAATAGGTCGCAAGAGAGGACGATGCATTGAAGAATCGGACGAAGCGTCGAGGGACCAATGACATGCTAGACAACTTGATTAATTGCTTAGGATTTAATTGTCTTGATCAAAGTTTTGTTTTACATGTGTAGGATTAATTACGATAGCTTGAAGACATAAAACAAGTCGACCAGATTCAAGTTCGATGGGTGTTAGAGAGTCCGCTGAGAGTCCGAAGATTCGTCGGAAGTGCTGCCGGAACCAACCGAGAAGAAATCGGGGACTTGCCAAAGTTTTCGGAAGTCCACCGGAGAAATTGTCGGAGGTTCGTGGAGATCACCGAAAAGGTTCGGCTACTTACCAAAGACTCGTTGAACTCGCCACAAGACCGGGAGCCTGCTGGGAGTCCGTCGGAAAAATTTGAGGGTGTATCGGAAGTCCGCCGGAAGTTCGCTGGAAAGCTCGTCGAAAGGAAAATCTTTCGTACGATAAAAACCGAACTCGGAAGTGCTTAACTTGAAAGTGTGTTCGTAAAGGTGTGCAGCAAAAGTAATAAGGAAGTAAAGCACGTATGAAGGTTTGAAGTAAGGTAAATAGCAATAAGTAAATACAAACCAGAGAACACGCCAATTTTATAGTGGTTCGGTCAAATGACCTACATCCACTTGCGAAGCCTTCTTCGTTGAGGCTTCTAACTTCCAGTAGTAAATCACTTTGAAGGAGAAGGACAAATACCCCTCTTACAATCTTTTACAAGTGGTTCACACTCTTACAAATTTTCAACGAGAAAGAAGGAGGTGAACACTCAAGCAATTGAAAACAAGACTTGCTAAAGACTTTGCAAGGCTTTTATCTCAATCTATTGCTTCTCAAAAGTTGTATTCTCTGTTGAGAATTGAGGGGTATTTATAGGCCCCAAGAGGATTCAAATTTGGGCTCCAAATTTTGAATTCTCTTGGGTTTCCGAGGCTGGCGGTGCCACCGCCTGTCAATGTCATACTAACCAGTGATTGGCGGTGCCACCACCTATCGGTGGTAGTGCTACCGCCTGTCAATTTTTACATTGACAGTGTTCTGGCGGTGCCACCGCCGGAACTCTCAGGTTCTGGGCGGTGCCACCGCCCGAACTCTCGGGTGCTGGATGGTGCCATCGCCTAGTCCGGCGGTACCACCGTCTTATCCTCAGGCTCTAGGCATTGCCACCGCCTAGTCTGGCGGTGCCACCGCCTAGTCTGGCGATGCTACCGCCTACACTATTTCAGCTCACTGGTTGGACTCCAAACTTGGCCCAAACTAGTCTGAACTCAGGCCCAATTGGCCCCTACTTGGGTTATAAGATTAACACCTAATCCTAACCCTTATTAACATGCTAACTATGAATTTAAAGACATTTCCTAAGCTATTACAAAGTACGCAAGTCAAGACTTCTTCCGACGAACTTCCGGCGGTCTTCCGATAAACTCTCGGAAACCATTCTGCGGACTCTCGGCAAACTCCTAGACTTCACGATTTGATCTTGGCGAGTTCCGACGAGCTCCTTCGGCAAGCTACGATCTTTCTCGGCGAGCTCCGCAAACTTCCGACGTACCTTCCGGCGAGCTTCCGAAAACCCTTTGGCAAGGTCCCTACTCATTCTCGGCTAGTTCTGGCAGCATTCTTGACGAACATTCGGATTTCCGTCGGACTCTCGAACTCCCAACGAATCCTTCGCGCTTGACTCTGGCACTTTGTTTCGCTTTATGTCTTCATTGTTATCGTAGTTAATCCTGCACACACAAGCCAAAACTCTACTCCGATCTAGACAATTATTACAATGCGAATTGACATTCTGTTGCCTGGCACGTCATTGGTTGCTGCTTTGTCCGATTCTTCAGCGCATCGTCCTCTCTTGCGGCTTGTTGCCTAATCGATGGTTGACCTCCACAACCCCGATATCTTTGGTGCAATTCTGCTCTCCTTGGCCCGATGCTCGACATCCGAAGCATTCTGCCGTCCAATATCCTGACGTGATCTCCTTCGGTGCAACGTCAATTCCTCCTGCGTCAACTGTCTAATCCTGATCGAGTAGACCTGCATCACTCAAAATGCAGTTAAACATCTAAACACAATCAATTAGTTTCATCATCAAAATCCAAGATTCAACAATCTCCCCCTTTTTGATGATGATAACTAATTGATGACTACCGAAGTTAACCTTAACTCCCCGGAGTTTAACCAAACTCCCCCTATCAATATGTCATTGATAGAACACTTGGATTATCCCAAATCCAAGCAACATTCATCACATGTTATGAAAAACATTTAAACCATCATGCAAATATATATAAAATATTCAATTCAATGCATGAAGTCATCAATATACTTCTCCCTCTCTGTCATCAACAAAAAGGAGAAGTAGCTCTAGCTATTTTAAAAGATATGCAAGTTTTTGTAATATGAAGCTAGATTTTCATCACAACATATAAGCACAAAAGCATAGCAAGATTCTTAAGTTCAATCATGGCAATTCAACACTTGCTTCTTGTGCAAGATTGCACTTTGCTTTTCTTTGCATGTTCTAACTAGCAAAAGCTTTCTCCCCTTTGTTTTGTCGAAAAGAAGGGAAGAGTACAAGCTAGCCAGCATTTGCCTTGAGCTAATAATCTTTCTCCCCCTATGTCATTGCCGAAAAGAAGGAGAGGAACCAATGATTTAGACTTATACATAAACTATAAATTTGCATCAATCAATATTTCAATCATCACATGATACATACAAGACAACAATGTAAAGAAATCATGTCATGAAAGACATCAATTGTTAAACATGATATGATAATAGTCTCAAAAATTTTAATTTACGATACATGTGATACATTGCGATACACTAAAAAATTTAATGCGATGCTTTTAAAGATATCAACCTATTTTTGATGCAAAGCATGGCAAGAGCAATTATATTGCAAGTTTTCTAAGTTTTGCAATTTTTGCTTCTTTCGAGATAGCCATTCTTTGCTTCTCTTTAGGTTGCAAGATTTGCAATTCATTGGTAGTGTTCATGATAGCAAGTTCTTTCAATGAAATGATCGAGCTAGCAAATTTTCCTTCCTTTGAAATATACAGGCTAGTAAACTAACTCCCCCTTTATCATTATCGAAAAGAAGGGAGAAATCAATGGCTAAAAAATTTTAATCATTATACAAGCCATATTACAAAATCATGTCATGATATCAAGAAAGGACATGATTCATTCGACAAATCTTTTTAATAGAGCAAAAGAATTATACAACCAAGGATCATGATTAAAATATACCAATATCATAGATCAAGTCATGATTCGTGATTCATCATAAAGCAAATTAATTTTCAATCATCACATAAGGCATTTAAAGAATTTTTGAAACATAGGAGAATGATTAATTTAAGCATGCAATGTTTCAATCAAATTCAAGTCATGAATACCAATACTTTCATATTGTGAGTATCAATTCATGAATACCAAAAGATATTATTTGTGATTCCAATTTTGCAAGATCAAGATTATGATTTAGATAAAACATATTCAAATCAAATCGTTAACTTGAAACTCATAATCAAGTCATCAAAATCAATTTCGAGATTCACAAAATATCATGAAATCATTAATCTCGATCAGATGGGAAAAGCATTTTTTAAGTGATTATTTTTCATCTAAGCATGCCTTAGTCTTTATATACCAAATTAAGATAAGCATGAAAGTTCAAGACGTAAAGGCAAAATCTTATAAAACAACTAATCAAGCAAGATTTTAAACATCTATTTTCAAGCCAGAGTAAGTCAAGGATTCAATTATCTCATGTCATGAATTCCAACAGGCATCTCAAATTATCAACATCATATTTAAAAAGATATTTCAAAAAGACATATCGATAAGTGATTCATTTGTATCATTTCATTCATTCGGAAGATTCTCCACTTTGGTAAATAAATCTAAGAGAACAAAATAAATTAAGGGAGAGATAACATGATTGAAGCATTGAACATGATTCATATTTAAAATGTGTCTCATGTCATAAGTATGAATCAAGAATTTATGAAATCCGAAATCATCCTCAAAGTCACATTCAATAAATTCATATATGACAAGCATAGATTTATTAAAAAGTCGATAAGATAGAGGATTGTATTTCATTTTTATAAATTTCTATTCATGTGATTTGCTTCTTATAAGCATGCCTTTACCTTTAATAAAACAAGTGTCAACATTTAAGACAGAAAGGTAAATTTCGTAAAACAAATCATCAAGCATGATTCCATGATAACATCCTTTTAATATCTTGATATTCATCATCAAGTATGATTTCAAAAAGTATGTTCAAGAGAAATCATTAAGACCAAATGCATGATACACTCATTTATTTTCAAAATATTTATCATGTTTATTTTCATGAGATTCAGAAGATTGGTAAAATAAATTCATTAATCTCAATAGGATAGAAAATTTATTTTTATTTCATACAATTGATTTCATGTGAGGGTATTCAAGTCTTTTGTGAAAACATGTATCATCATTTAAAATCAAAACATAAGTTTCGTCATGAAGTCGTCAAGACCAAACACATCATGATATCACATCTATCATCAAAAGACTATCAAAAAATTCATATATAGATGTACATGCACTATGTCATCTTAATATGTCATGAGAATGTTATCTTAATTCGTCATAAAAACGATCAGACCAAAAACATGTTAATCTAAAATGAGAGTTTCAAATCAACATTTACTTCAAAAACTCATGCATGACATAAAATCATCAAGATACACATGCATGGATTAATCCTAAGCATTCTCACATATCATATAATTATCATCCCTAATGTTGCATACATCATTCAACATTTCAGAACATAACATGCATGAAACCTTAGCAATATACTTTTCATGATCAAATTTTTTAATTTTTCAAAGATGCTAAAAAGAAAAACATGATATAATTTTTGAAAAATAATTTTTTATTTCCTATTCCTACTATCTAAATTAAGCACTCATGAAAAACTTCAAGTAATTTCAAAATAATTCAAGAGAGTTGAGTTACTTACCTTGTAGTCGAAGCCCATCAAAGCCCAATTCGCCATTTCACCTTTGGAAGTTCTTGATTCATCCTTGGTTGCCTTCCTCTTCTTTGGCCTCTTCCTCCGTTTAAGTTCATTGTTTATTTTAGATTTTTGTTTAATGAACTTATTAAGATTTAGTGTTCGAAGTTCAAGTTCATCATTGTCCTCATCACTTGAGTCATCGCTCAAGTGGTATTCATTTGTCCGGAGTTCCAAATCCTTCCTATTCTTTGGAAGGTGGTTCAAGTGCTCATCGGGTTCAAAATGTTCCAAAAGTGTCATTTCATAGGTCATTAATGACCCGATTAATTCTTCTAATGGAAAATCATTTAAATTTTTTATCTCTTGTATTGCGGTTATTTTAGGATCCCACCTTTTTGGAAGGAATCTTAAGATATTACTTACGAGATCAAAATTTGAAAAAGATTTACCAAGACCTCTTAGATTATTGACGACATCTGTGAAACGGGTGTACATGTCGCATATAGTCTCGCTTGGTTGCATTCAAAAAAGCTCAAAATCATGCAATAAAATGTTAACTTTCGAGTCTTTGACTCTACTAATTCACTGAGCTAGAAGGAGTTCTGATAGGTATGACTCACAACCAGCTCGATATTGGGCCTAGAGGGTCACACACATATGGTAGGCATTGTAATGAGTAGAGGTTCGGATATGAGATATCCACCGAAGCCCCTATCTTGTTGGATATCCAATAAGCCCCTGAATTATTAGATCCTATGGATGAGATCCAGTAAGTACCCATGAGAGATTATTGGATAGAGATCCACTAATCTAAGAGGCATGGGTAGTTGGATGAAGTTTTGAGGAGCGTCGTTGTAGCTCTACTGTATGGATCACTACTAGAGAGGAGGGTGTTTGACCTCCTTCACCCTCTCTTAGAGATCTATAGGAACTCAGGGATATATGATCTCCTTAGGTAACATAATCTATCTCACACGTAGTTTTCTGTTTTGCAGAGTTTTGCACACCAATCTTTACATGACGACGAACATATCTTTGGGAATTAGGGATTTTGTTTTTTGTTTTTTCGCTGCATATGTGATGCCGTCCCTAAGATTTCTCAAAAATGGTATCAAAGCCAGGTTGTTCATGTGAAAGATTGGTTTTAAACTATGTGTGTTTGTGTAACGCTTTTGACGTCAAAACTATTGACGTAAAAGGCGAGAAATGGCAGCAATTGTTGCTACCCATACTACGCTCGAAGATGGCAGCCTTGTTGCCATCTTCATGTAGGCAAGCCGCTTGTAGCGGTGGCCATAAGGGCGACAGCCACAAGTCGGCAACACAACGCCGGTGCAAGCACATGCACTTGCTGCTATCTTCGTGTAGGTAGGCCACCTGTAACGACGGCCACAAGGGTGGCAGCCACAAGTAGGCAACACAGCACCGGTGCACATGCATGCACTGTGCCTGTAGCTACCGATCGGCGGCTTGCTTGTAGCAAGCCTACGGCCAGCGGGTGGGGGCTGACAACCTGCGAGTGCCCCACCCGCGAGTGTAGCCTACGGGAACAGCGCCCGTAGGGGTGGCTCCTACAGGCGGCACAGCGCCTGCAAGAGGGAAGAACAGTAGGGCGGCTCCTACGAGCGGCACAGTACCTTGTTGGAGTACATGGAATCCATCTCAGAATTCATGGCTTCTTGCCACTTCCTGGAGCCTATACTCATAATAGCCTCTTCGTAGGTCTGAGGATCAATATCCTCAACATCCTCTCCTCCAATATATCCCACATATCTCTCAAGAGGATGAGATAATCTACTGGACCTATGTAAAGTTGGAACTTATGTGTTAGGTACCTAAACAGACTCGGTTTGTAGAGTGGTGCTTGAGCTAGGTTCTTCAACCTCTCTCAACTCTATCATGCTCCCACTGTCTCACCAAGAATGTGTTCTTTCTCAAGGAATACTGCTCTCTTGGCTATAAAGACCTTTTGATCATCGAGATGATAGAAATAATACTCACAAGTTTCCTTGGGGTATCCCACAAACTTGCATCACTCTATCCTCGATTCCAACTTATCGGGATTATATCTTTTAATGTGAGTAGGGCAGCCCCAAATCTTAACAACCTTAAGATCAGGCTTCTTCCCTTTCCATATCTCATATAGTGTAAACACTACCGACTTAGTTGGAACTATATTTAGAAAGTAAGTTGCAGTCTCTAGGGCGTATCCCTAGAATGAGACGGGGAGATTGTCACGCCCCTCAAAATATTGATATTATTTAAATTTTTTTATCACAAACTAGGATCCAATCATACATTTGAGGTCACTAAGGAAACATTCAAGTTAAAATTTCACTTCTAAAATCCACAATTTCATAAACCCTGTGCAGTCCATAAACATACATCATATCACTTGATGATTCATAAAATCCAAAGCCAACTCAATTAAACCATAACCACATCATAAATCCACAAGTGGGTAAAATCTACACAATCTTAAAATCAACATGTACCACATATTTATATCATGATACAAATTTAACTTAACATTCCCAAAATTGAGAGGTCCATATTTTTTTCATTCAAACTTTTACAAGATACATCATTCAAGATTAGTTATTGGTAATTCATTACACAAAAGGAAACTTATACAACATTAAACTAGCAAATACGAAAGAGTTGCCACAAAATCTTCTAGCTTTCCATTGTCCTAGCCCAATATAAACATTTTTGCGAGCGATGAGCTATCCTGAAAAATTTATATAGCAATAGAGTGAGCATATAAAACTCAGCAAGTGACTAACGTATCCATGAAAAAGACGATAGTTTTCAAATAGATAAGGTATCAAAATTCAAGATAGAGATACAAATGAAATAGAAGCCTGTTTAGTTTGAATGCGGAAATTACAATTTCATTTTTGTTCGAAGTATGTTTTGTTCATAACAATCGAGGAAAGGAATTTGCAATAGATCAATGGCCTCACGAGCATACTTATGGCTTATGGAATATTTCAAGACATATCAAGGACATATAACACATTTTCTAACATAACGAAGAGCAAATATAAACATGAGCCCAAAGGTGCACACATTTTATTCTTATCCAAAGCGTGCATAGAAACATATAGCCAAAACTTTGGATATCATATTAAACATATAGAAGGTGAAGTGGGACCATAACATAATATGGTACATTCATTTCTAGATGACCACCAAATATATATCTCCCACGTCTGGGAGCTCCATCCACCCACGTCTGAGTGAAGTCATAGGGGGCCGGCAAAGCATCGAGGGCTCTATGCATAACTCCCTTTACGGTGGAGAATATTATGGTAGATATACTGAAAATGGACAAGCACCTGGTCCTTTTGCTAAGTTTCTTCAAGAACATGGGATTGTTGCCTAATACATTATGCCTGGTTCTCTAGACCAGAATGGTGTTGCAGAAAGAAGAAATCGAACATTATTAGACCTAGTACGGAGTATGCTTAGCAACTCTAATCTTCTTAAGTTCTTGTGGACTGAAGCATTAAAGGTGGCTTCCTCCTTCGATGAGGTCACTGACGTCCACTAGAGGCCTTCCTTCAATAGGCGAAGGCCAACCACCCTTTTACAGTTTCACTCCTTTTGACAAGCTTAAGAGACAACCCTTACAGATTTTTCACTCCTCTCTTGAATGATCAAAACTTGGAAGAAAAGAGGAGAAGAACTTTTGGCCTTTTACAACACTTTTAAGCTCTCAAAATCTCAGAATAAATGCTAAGTTTCGGTGCCCTTTCATGCATGAAAGGGTGGGGTTTATATAGGCCCCAAACTGGTTTGAATTTGGAGCTCAAAAGTGTCATCTCCCAGAATTCAGGGTCCTGGCGGTACTACCGTCATAACTGGGCGGTACTATCACCTGACAGAGCTCGGAGACCGAGCTCGGGTGGTACCACCGCCTAACTACCGCCCAGCTTCACTCGGAGACCGAGCCCAAGCGGTGCCACCACCTGACATGGGCGGTTCCACCGCCCAGCTTTCTTGAGAGACTCGGCTCTTGGGCGGTGCCACCGCCGGCCAGAAAATCTGGGTCCGAATGGGTTGATCCATTCGGCCCAATTTGGGTCTATCAAGGGCCCAATTGTCCCAAGATTAAGTTAATAGGATCACCTCCCATTTCTAACTTAATAATCATGCTAACTACGATATTTTCAAGACATTTACTACAACTTGCTCAGGTGCGTCAATCGCTTCTTCCGACGAGCTTCTGGCGAACCCTCGGCGATGTTCCGACGAACTTCTAGTAAACTCCTGGACTTGCGACGATCCACTTGATGAGTTCCGATGGGCTTCTTTGGCAAGCTCCTGGACTTCTCGGATTTGTTCCCGTAGAACCTCCCACGACCATCCGAACTTCCGTCGAACTCTTGAACCCCCAACGTGATCATAGTCTTGACTCCGGCACAACTCCTGCTGCATATCTTACTTTCATTATAGTTAATCCTGCACACTTATCTCAACATATGGATTAGATAACAAATGACAATTGACTTCATCATTAAAATCTGAGATTCAACAATGAAGATGTTGAAGCTATCACACATACAGTGCATGCATTAGCTGGCTACTCTAATCCACAAACTATGAAAATTAGGGAAACTCTGAAACACCAGCCTATCACTGTTTTGATTGATACGGGTAGCACTAATAATTTTGTGGATAGGAAAGTTATAGCTCGATTAGCTTACCACATCGAATGTTATGACAAATTTGAAGTCAAAATCGTCGATGGACGAATTTTAACCTGTGATAGCAAGTGCTCAAAGATAAAACTGACTTTGCAAGGCCAAGAATTACTTGTAGATTTCTTTTTATTACTCTTGGAAGACTATGAAGTGGTGCTCAGAATTGAATGGCTATCAACCCTAGGTGATGTCTCCTAGAATTTTTCTAAACTAATTATGAAGTTCTTTATTCATGGAAAGTAGGTGACTCTCAAAGGAAGATGCGGAGGTAAGGTTACAACTATCACTAGCCATCGGATGGAGCGGATCCTCTGGAAGACACACACCGGATTCTTGGTGCAATTGCAAAATATTGAAATGGAAATGACAATGAACATCCCAACTGAAAATATTGAATCATTGCTAACAGAGTTTGTAGATATATTTGCAGAGCCACACGGACTTCCACCTCTTATATGTCATGATCATCAGATCCCACTATTACCCGGGAAGGCATCAACCAACGTCCAACCCTATAAACACCCACATTTCCAAAAGGTAGAGATAGAGAGGATTGTCACGAAGATGCTTAAAATAGGTGTTATACAAGCTAGTGTTAGCCCATATTCCTCCCCAATCTTACTGGTTAAAAAGAATGATAGCTCATGGAGGATGTGTGTCGACTATCGAGCACTCAGCAACATTACAATGAAAGATAAATATCCTATTCTAGTAGTGGATGAACTATTGGATGAATTGGGAGGAACTCATGTCTTCACTAAATTAGACTTATGATCGGGCTATCATCAAATCAGAGTACATGAAAATGATGTTCAGAAAACTGCCTTCAGGACATATAATGGCCATTATGAGTTTCTAGTAATGCCTTTTGGGTTAACCAATGCACCCTCTACCTTCTAGAGTTTAATAAATAATATATTTAGGGCTCATCTCCATAAGTTTGTTCTGGTTTTCTTTGATGATATTATAATATATAGTCCTTTACTAGAATGTCATTTATTACACTTATAAATTATCTTTAATATTCTTCGTGAGCATGGTCTTTTTGTCAAGAAATCCAAGTGCAGTTTTGGGCAACCTAAGGTTGAGTATCTCAGCCATATCATATCTCAAAAGGGTATTGCAATTGATCCTTCAAAAATCCAAGTGATGACAGATTAGCCAATTCGAAAGTCAATCAAAGCTTTAAGGGGGTTCTTGGGACTAACGAGCTATTATAAAAAGTTTGTGAAGAATTATGGCAAAATCAATGCCCCCTTGACGTTACTTCTGAAGAAAGATGCATTCAGATGGTCAGAAGAGGCAACTCAAGCATTTCATTTCTTAAAAATTGCAATGACTACTATACCACTGCTTGCTCTACCATATTTTAATAAATTGTTTGTGATTGAATCTGATGCTTCTGGACTTGGAATGGGGGTTGTATTAATGCAGGAAGGTCAACCTATCGCTTATGCTAGTAAGGCTATTTCCCCTTCCCATTTGAGTTTATCCATTTATGACAAGGAGATGCTAGCCATAATACATGTAGTCACAAAATGGAGACCCTACCTAATTGGTCGGCGATTTTAAATACGTACTGATCACAAAAGCCTCAAATATTTTCTAGAACAAAAGATTTCTTCTTTAGAGCAACAGAAATGGGTCACAAAGTTACTAAGATTTGATTATGAGATCGTTTATAAAAAGGGGGGCAAGAATTTAGTAGCAAATGCCCTCTCATGCCTTCCAGAACAAGCTGAACTAGTAGCTATTTCAATTTCTATTTGTGAGACTTTGGAAGTTATCAGAAGGGAATGGTTAGATAATCCTGAGATCCAAAATATTATAAAAAAATTAGAAGAAGCCCCAGGTTCTGTCCCAAATTATAGTTGGGATTCGGTGGACTTGCACTATAAAGGCCGAATAGTGGTTGCCCCACATTCTTCTTGCCAGGCAATAATTATGAAGGAGTTCCATTCATCACCAATTGCTGGTCACTCAAGATTTCTCCGCACTTATAAGTGAGTTTAACAAAAATTTTTACTGGAAAGGTATAAAAAATTTCATTAAGAAATTTTTTACAGAATGTGATGTTTGCCAGCGTCACAAAAGTGAGACAGTAGCCACCCCAGGCTTACTACAGCCTCTCCCTATTCCTGATGCTACTTGGACCGACATATCTATGGATTTCATTGACGGACTCCCACCATCTCAAGGAAAAAGTACTATACTTATAGTCATAGATAGGCTTATAAAGTATGCTCATTTTTGTGCTTTATGACATCCTTATACCGCTGTAAGTGTTGCTCGTATTTTTGTGGAAAACATAGCTAAATTGTGTGGGAGTCCCCATTCCATTGTTAGTGACAGAGAAAAGGTTTTTACTAGCTCCTTCTGGATAGAACTTTTCCATTTTCAGGGTACTCAACTGAATATGATCATTGCTTATCATCCACAAATAGATGGGCAAACTGAAGTGGTAAACAGGTGCCTAGAAAATTACCTTCGATGCTAGCGACAAGCCAAAGGAAGAGAATGGCTTCCCTAGGCAGAGTGGTGGTATAATACCTCTTACCATTCTTCTATTAAAATGACTCTATTTAAAGCAGTTTATGGTCAACCCTCGCCTACAATTATAAAATATATTCCTGGTTTTCTAAAGTTGATCAAGTGGACAAGGAATTGATGGATAGAAACAAGATTATTCAGCTTTTAAAGGATAACCTCACAGCCGTACAAGTATGAATGAAACAACAAGCTAATAAACACCGAAGTGAACGAGAATTTACTGTGGGTGATTGGGTTTTCCTTCGTCTTCAACCCTATAAGCAAACTTCCATAAAGGTCCGATCTTCTATAAAGTTGTCTCCTCGGTTTTTTGGGCCTTATAAAGTATTAGAACGCATTGGACCAGTTGCCTACCATCTGGATTTGCCTGTTAGCTCTAAAATACATCCAGTCTTTCATGTTTCATGCCTTAAGAGGAAGTTGGGTGAAGATGCGATAGTGCAGTGCCATTTGCCGGACACTTCTACTACTAGGGAAGTTTAAGCTCAACCAGAAGCCATACTTGATCAACGAGTTGTAATGTACCATAGACATCCTGTAACTGAAGTGCTGGTGCATTGGACCAACTTACCAAAGGAAGATGCCACTTGGGAGTCCTACAGCATGCTAAAGGAGAAGTTTCTAGAATTTGATGCTGCTTAGCCTTTAGGACAAGGCTGAATTGAATGAGGCGAAATTGTTAAGAACCTTTTTTTGAGCTTTTGAATAATGTTTATTAAGTCTATTTAATTCAACTGTTTATTGAGTCTGTTTGGTTCAGTTAGAATCAGGTAGAGGTTTATTTAATATTTATTTATTATTAGAGTCCAAATCTTGGTGGACTCTATGTGGAACTCTATAAATAGGGTTGTAACTGCTTCTTTTCGGTTATCTATGAAAAATAATATTCAGTATTTTGACAAACCCTAGGAGGCCAATCCCCTCTAAGTGATCAAGGAGGCCGATCCCCTCTAAGTGATCATCCATTTTTCTTCTTTGTTTTATGATAAGACCTTAGAGTCTTACCAATCTACTAATGGCTTTCCTTCAATAAGTGAAGACCAACCACCTTTTACAGCTCTTTCTCCTTATACCGAATTTATCAGATAACCCTTACAAGCCTCACTCCTCTTTCTTGAATGGCTACAAAGCTAAGAGAGGGAGGAGGAGGACTCTTCTTACTTTTACAATACTTTTAACACCCCAAATACTTAGAATTTTTCACACTTTCGATTGCACTTTGTTATCCTTTCATGTAGAAAAGGGTGGGGTATTTATAAGCCCCAATGGTTTCTGAATTGGAGTAAAAAAGTATCACTTCCCCGGATTTCGGGGTACTAGATGTACCACCACCATTATTGGGCGGTACTACCACCTACAGACTAACACTGGATGGTACCACCGCTTGACAAAGCTTGGAGATTGAGTTCTGGCGGTACCATCGCCTGACAAGGGTGGTACCATTGCCCAGAACTCCTGGGAGATCGAGTCCCAAGCAGTGCCACCACCCCAGTCTAGCGGTGCTACCACCAGATAGGATCCAGCATCTTGGTTGAGCCTTGAATCCGGCCCAAACCAGCCTAACTTAAGGCTTAGTTGGCCCCTAGCATAGTTGATAGGATTACCTCCCAAATTACACTCAAATTATATGCTAACTACGATTCTTAAGACACATTCTAAGCAAATCAAGTCTGGTTAGTCTTAGTTTCTTCCAGAAGCTTCCGACGTCTTTCCGGCGAACTTCCAATGATCTCTCGGCAATGTTCCAATGGACACTCGACAAGTTTCTAGACTTTACAATGATCTTCTTAGAAAGTTCCAACAAGTTTCTTTGTCAGGTACTCGGACGTCTTAGTCACTTTCGGTAGAACTTCCGACGAGCGTCCGGCTTTTCAATGAACTCTCAAACTCCCAACAAAATCTCGATCTTGACTCCGGTCCATCATCTACTTAACACCTTACTGCTATCTTAGTTAATCTTGCATACTTATCTTAACACAGATTAGGTCAAACAATTTACCAATTGATTTCATCATCAAAATCTGAGATTCAACACCAATGGACTCGCGGCAAGCTCTTGGACTTCACGATGATCTTCTTGGCAAGTTCCGACGAGCTTCTTTAGTAAGCTCCTAGACTTCTTGGTCAATTCTAGCAGAACTTCTGATGAACGTCTAGACTTCCGACGAACTCTCGAACTCCCAATGAAATCTCGTTCTTGACTCCGGGACTTAATTTTGCTTTATGCCTTGATCGCTATCGTAGTTAATCTTGCATGCTTAAAACCCACTTCGATCTAAACAATTATTACTAGGCTAATCAAATGTTGTCCGATATATCATTGGTTCATCGATGCTTTGTCCGATTCTTTAGCGCATCGTCCTCTCTTGTGACCTATTGCCCAATCGGCCAGTTGACATCTACAACTCTAATTTCGTTAGTGCAATATATGCTCTTCTTGGCTCGATGCCCAAACCTATGGCCCGAAGCCTTCTGTTGATACGTCGACCAATCCTTCGACTCGACATCCAATATTTTGATATGTTTTTCTCTGGCCCAACATAATTCTTCCTGCTTTAATTGTCTCATCATAATCGAAGCTTCTTGCATCACTCAAAACGCAGATCAAATTATAAACACTATCAATTGGTTTCATCACCAAAATCCAAGAGTCAACAAACCTTATGAGGACTATTGAGTGTCGATAGAGGATCATCCACTCTCGGTGTCATGAGAGGAATATCCCATGTGTTCTTACTCAAACAAATCCTTGGCTAGAGTCATTTGGATTGAGAGAGAAAGAGTTCTCCAAGAGAATCTGATTAGAGCGAGACTCGAGTAGAAACTGTATGGGTCTGACAACACCATGCCCGGTATACTATCTCTAGTATATTAGATGGATGAGGGACTATAGGTACATGGTAATTAAGGACAAACATGTCCAATGGATTGGATTCTCTTGTATCGTTTGGGGACTGCAGCGTAGTAGCCTAGTACGTCCATAGTCGATGAGTCAGTGAATTATTATGGAGATAATAATTCATTAAGCTAGAAGGAATTCTGATAGGTATGACTCACGACCAGCTCGAATGAAATATTTTTAAACCGACATTTTTATCCGCTACACTAATTCACCCCCCTACCCCCCTCCTTAGTGCCAACTCATTCCTAATAGTTGGTATCAGAGTCTTGTTATTTCTTATTTGGTTTACCTAAGAGAAATGGCTCTTTTCGGATTTCAAGAGGGTTTTTCAATCGTTCGTCCTCCTATGTTCAATGGGATGGACTACACTTATTAGAAAACTCAAATGAGAGTTTTCTTGCTTTCTATGGATTTAAACTTATGGAATATCGTTGAAAATATATTTCAAAAGTCTTCGACTCCAATGAATGAATGGAATGATTTGGAGAAGAAAACTTTTTCTTTAAATGCTAGAGCTATGAATGCTATATTTTGCACCTTAAACAAAAATGAATTCAATCGAATTTCTATGTGCGAAACAATTTTTGATATTTGGCATACTCTTGAAATCACACACGAAGGCACTAGTAGAGTAAAAGATTCTAAGATGAATCTTTTGATATATGATTTTAAATTTTTTTGAATGAAGCCAAGCGAGACTATTGGAGACATATACACCAGTTTTACAGATGTCATCAATAGTCTAAAAGTACTTGGCAAATGTTTTTCAAATTTTGAACTTGTTAATAAAGTTTTATGATCTCTTTCTAAAAATTAGGATTCTAAAGTAACGATTATTCAAGAGGCCAAGGATTTGAATACTTTTTTGATTGAAGAACTTATCGAGTCCTTGATGACCTACGAAATGACCAATGTGGCACAAAATGAATATGAGAATAACCTTCCAAAGAATATAAAGGATTTGGCACTTAGAACAAATGAAAACCACTCGAGCGAAAACTTAAGTGATGATGAACTTGAACTTCTCACTATAAAACTTAAAAAGTTTATTAAACAAGAATTAAAGAATAAAAATGAACTTAAAAATAAGTTACTAAAGAAGAAGAGAGCACTCAAAGTAACTTGAGATAAAATGAGTACATCTAAAGAAGAGGAGCAAACCGATGAAGACGAAACGACAAACGTCACATTGGTGACTCTCGATAATAAGGTAAAAAACTCAAACAAAACCTCCTTGCTTTATTTTGAAATTACTTGATACATTTTATATGTTGCTTTTAAATTAGTTAGTAAAAAAAATTATTAAATAAATAAATAAAAAGGGATCATGCTTTTCTTTTTCTAGCTAATTTTGAAAATGATAATGACAATTGCATGTTTTATGAAAATATAATAAAATGTTAGATTTAAATCTAATGATTAATCCTATGTATGTTTTTAAGAAAAAATAATGTGTATCTAAATTGATGATTTCTTATTTTGATTGAAAATGCTTTATGAAATCATGTTTGATGATATCATGCTTAATGAGTTTATAGTTTGAAATTGTGCATGTTATACCTTGAAAACTTGAAACCATGTTTTGATGTCATGCCCATAGAAGTGATGCATAATGATCATGCTTAATAAGTTTACATTTCAAAATTATGCATGATGATTTTTGTGATTCATGGCTTATTAATCTTTGTCGTAATGAAAGTTGCTTTTTCAGTTTTAAACAAGATAGATGGTTTTCATATAAAAACTTAAGCATACTTATATAAAATCAATCATATAAAATGAAACACATAAAAAAGAAAATATATTATCGTTGAAATTAAAATGATGAATCAAATCTCTTGTTTGAAGAAGACTTATGTTTAATGAGTTATACTTTTTTTGGTCTGATAATTTTTATGATGAACTTTATTTTTCGATCCTAAATGTTGATGCATATTTTTATTTGGCATAAAAAGACAAAGGTATGCTTATATGAAACAAACAACCTAAAAGGAAACATCTCTATCTTATTGATTTTTCGATAAAAGATTAATTATCCATGTATATTATGCTTTTATGAATCTCATAAATTATGAAAATGATTTGAATTTAATGGGTTTTATCAAAATTATGATCTTGATTTCTCATGATTTATAACTTGAAATCATTTATGAATCAAGATCTCTTATTATGTGTTCTTGTATCATCTTATTGAGATTTATCCAAATGAATCATGTTTTCTCTCTTGATTTCTCAGAATTTATAACATGAGATTACCTTTGAAGATCATTGACTATTTAATCTCCTAAGATTTCTTTTTTTTATTTAAAGGAGATTTGTCAAGACGAATCATTTGCGAATTGATCTTTCTTGATCTTTCATCCTTCATGTCATGACTTTCATATGATTACATTTGTATTTATGAGATGCTTAGAGCATTGATGTAAGAAAGAAATAAATTGCACCATTGAAAATTCTTCTTTCTTATTTACAATGACAAAGGGGAGAAAACAAATCATTTGCACTTCTCAAAAAAGAAGAAAGAACTTGCTACCTTGAACATCACCAAAAATTGCTAGCTTGCCTATCTTAAGAAGCAAAAATGTAAACTTGCAAAATGTGCACTTTTGCAAATCTTTAAAATTAAAGATGATTTGATGATTATGCATGTTGTAACGTAATGAAAAAATTGCTAGCTTTCATGATGATAAAACTTGAAATTATATGAAACTTGTTAAATACACTTCTCCTTTTTGTTGATGACAAAGTGGGAGAAGTTATGATAATGATCATGTATGGAATAATATACTGTAACTTTGATTATGCATAATTTTATGATGACGTGTTGTAAAAAATCATGATTAAATTTGTCTTTGACTTGAATTCAATTAGAATTCAAGATTCTATCAATATGGCATATTGATGGGGGGAGTTAAGGTTAACTCCATCACCAATTGGTTGTCATCATCAAAAATGGGGAGATTATTAAATCTCAGATTTTGATGATGAAACCAACTGATAGCATTTATGATTTAATTTGCGTTTTAAGTGATGCGGGACTAACTTCGATCAAGGAGAGGCAAATTGATTAAAGTAGGAAGAATCAGACATTGGGTCGGAGGAAACATGTTAGAAGATTGGACGTCGGGCTAAAGGAACGGTCGACGTATCGGCAAAAGGCTTCAGGTCGAGAATTCGAGCATCGAGCCTAGAAAAGCAGACATTGCGCCAAGGAGATCGGAGTTGTGGAATCAACATGTCGATTGGGCAAAAGGCTGCAAAAGAGGACGATGTGCCGAAGGATCAAACGAAGCGTCGAATGAACTAATGATATGTCGGACAATAAGGATTCACTTATAATCGATTATGTCTAGATCGAGTTAGGTTAGAGTCTAATTGAGTTGGTTTAGAATATAATTAAGCCAACTCAATTATGGGCTAATTGGGCCCATGTTTGGGCTGTGTTGGGCCAAGTGGATGGCTCAAACAATGACCAAACAAGTGGAACCGTCATGGTACAATCACCAACACTGTGTCAAGTGGTGGTGCCACCGATCTAGGCAGTGGTACCGCCCAAACACAATCTCCAAAAGACTGTCAGGCGGTGGTACCACCTAATGGCAAGGTGTCAGGTAGTGATACTGCCAGACTGGACAGTGGTATCGCCTAGTGTTAGTGCTGCAGGCGGTGGTACCACCTAGCACAAGCGATGGTATCGCCAGGACCCCGAAAACCAGGGATGAGACATTTTTAGGCTCCAAGTTTGAGTCAACTTAAGGCCTATAAATACCCCTCTTATCCCTGGTTAAAAAATACAAGCACAAAGAATTTAAAAGTGAGAAAATATTATTGTAATCTTTTGAGAAATTCTCTCCTCTACTCTAAGTCTAGAATTCTGTTTAAGAGAGGAGTAAGTGCTTGTAAAGGTTGTCTCCTAAACCTATGAAAAGGAAAAGAGGAGTGTAAAAGAGTAGTTGATCTTCACCCATTGAAAGAAGGCCGATAGTGGATGCTGGTGGCCTCAACGGAAGAGGAATTAGGAGTGGATGTAGGTTACGATGACCGAACCACTATAAACTCGATTTGCATTAACTTTCAGCAATTTAATTTTATAGCAAACTGCCTCTCCTCTTTACCTTGTTTTCACTATGCTTACACTCTCTCATACACTTCAAATTTAATATCTTTTTGAAATGGATTTTATCGTACAAAGTTTTAAGAAACCGATACGTTTTTACCGCTGCACTAATTCACCCCCCCCCCCCCCACCGCCCCCCTTCCTCTCTTAGTGTCGACTCGTTCCTAACATATGAAACAATAAGTAAAAAATAAAAATGAACTTAAAAAGAAGAGGTTGCCAGAGAAGAAAAAGACACTCAAAGTTACATGGGACAAATCAAGCTCATCCGAAGAAGAGAAGCAAACCAACAAAAGCGATGTGGCAAACTACGCCTTAACGGCTTTCGATGACAAGGTAACCAAAATCCCTTTAATTTATTTCGAAATTACATGATACTTTTCATGAGTTATTTTTTAAATTTAGAAATAAATAAATAAATAAATAATATCATGCTTCTTGTTCTAGTCATTTAAAAAATTTAGTCTAAAAATTACAAGTTAGACTCCTAGCACTAAGCATGAAAAGTTAGATTTATTTAAGAAGGAAAAATGCATTACATACAAATTGATTTTGATTTTGATTGAAAATGCTTTATGAAATCATGTTTAATGATTTAATGATGCATAATGATCATGCTTAATGAGTTTATATTTCAAAATTGTGCATAATGATCTTTGTGATGTATGGTTTATTGATCTTGTCGTAAAGAAAGCTCTTTTTCGGTTTTAAATGTTGATGCATGTTTTATGAAAATATAAAAAATATTATATTTAAATATAATGATTAATCCTATGTATGGTTTTAAGAAAAAAATAATGTGTATGTAAATTGATGATTTCCGACTTTGATTGAAAATGCTCAATGAAATCATGCTTGTTGTTTTAATGAAAGTTTTGGTACAATGCTTAATGACTTTATTCTATATATGAGATTTTAAAGTTATTCATAATGATTTTTGTGATAAATCTTGTACTTTCATTTTAAACGATGATATATGTTTTAATTTGACAAAAAGGACAAGGGCATGCATGTATGAAATCAATAACTTAAATTGAAACAACCAAAAAAAGGAAAACATTTTTCTTGAAAATTTCTTTTTCTCTATCTTATCGATTTTCTAAAAAAGATTAATGTTTCTATTCTTGAACTATTAAAGTGACTTTATTAATTTGATGAATTTGAATGAGTTTTATTCAAATCATGATCTTGATTTCTTGTAATTACTTGAGATTTTTTCTTAATCAAGATCTCTTCTTTTTACCCCTATAATTTTTCTTGGTAATTTATTTAAAGAGGAGATTTACTATATGAATCATGTCTTTTGGTATTTACATGATCTTATTTCTCATGATATGATTTATTTTTGTACAACTCCTTGTATTCATTTAGTGTATATCTCATCACCCAATTATTTTTTCTTAATATTCTTCATGAGATGAAATGAATGTGATAAAATGAAATTATGCATGAAATACTCATGAGAAGTTATGATTATGCATGATAGGATATAATATAATTTAACATTTAGATACCATCATGATTTGAAATACTATGATTTGTTGCTAAAATGATGTATTATGAATACTTTAGTATCATGTATGATATGATGATTGATTTATTTTTAGTATCATGCATGAAGTAAGAATGAAATGAAAGGTTTTAAAATTGTGCATATTTTAATTTGAAACTATAATGATACACAAACATATTGAAATAAGATTGATACTTTACCTTTGTCATAATTTGAAAATTATTGTAAAGAGAAAAATAATTACAAAATTATATTCTTCCCTTCTTTTTTACAATGACAAAGGGGAAGAAAAATTAATAGCTTGCACTTCTCAAAAGAGAAGAAAGAACTTGCTATCATGAACATTTCAAAAATTTGCAGCTTGCATATTCGAAAATAATGTAAAACTTATCAAAGTTGCTAGCTTGCATGTTCTAATATTTGTAAAATTTTACTAACTTACGCTTTGCAAAGGAAGCAAAAAATCGCACTTCTCAAAAGAGAAGAACTTACTATCTTGAACATCACCAAAAATTGCTAGCTTGCCTATCTTAAGAAGCAAAAATGTAAACTTGCAAAATATGTAATCTTACAAATCTTTAAAATTAATGATGATTTGATGATTATGCATGTTGTAAAGTAATAAAAAAATTTGCTAGCTTGTATGTTATAAAACTTGCATATCATAAAAATTGCTAGCTAAAGAGAAGCAAAAAAGTTGCTATCTCAGGAAAAGTATGTTAGGATCAAGAGCAGCACTAAGAAGGGGGGAGGGGGGGGGTGGGGGGGGTTAGCAGCGGTAAAAACAACGTCGGTTCTGAAATTTTCTCATTTGTTAAAAACCAATCTCGAAAATATGCTTAGAAAGCGTACGGAAGAGTGTTGAAGGCAGTAAGCAAGTAGAGTAATGAAGTATGGCAGTTTGCAGTTAAAGTAAATTACACAATTGAAAAGCAAACCAGATTTATAGTGGTTCGGTCGTTGTCGACCTACATCTACTCTCTGATTCCTCTTCCATCGAGACCACCGGCATCTACTATTAGTCTTCCTTCAATAGGTGAAAACCAACCTCCTTCTTACAACTCGATTCTCCTTCTACCGGGTTTAGGAGACAACCCTCACACCCCCACTTATTCCTTTCTCAAACTATTCTAACACTTAGAATTTTGAGAGGAGTTCACACATAATTCAAACAGCATTTTCTTTCCTTTTTTGCTTTCAGTTGTGTGTTAGTTAACTAGGGATGAGAGGGGTATTTATAGGCCTCAAGTTGATTCAAACTTAGAGCCTAAAAACATCTCATCTCGGATTTCCTAGGTATGGGTGGTGCCACCGCCTGTGCTGGGTGGTACCACCACCAATGTCAGTTTAACACTGACACTACACTGGGTGGTACCATCGCCCATTCTGGTGGTACCATCGCCTAACACTAGGTGGTACCACCGCCCAAGCTGGCGGTACCACCACCTGCAGTCTTCTCGAAGGCTGTGTCAAGGTGGTACCACCCAGACCGATAGTACCACCACCTGACATAGTCTCGAAGACTATACCACGACGGTGTCACCTCTTGGAGCACTGTTTGGGCCTCTCATTGGGCCCAACACAGTCCTTACATGGGCCCAACTGGCCCATAATTGGGTTGGCCCAAATCCAATCCCAATTACGTGCTAACTACAAAATCTAAGACATACTTAAGCTAAACAAGTCACTATGTCTTGATTTCTTCCAACAATCTTCTGGCGAACTTCAGACGATCTCTCAGCAATGTTCCGGCGGACTCTCAGCAAGCTCTTGGACTTCTCAACAATCTCCTTGGTGAGTTTCGACGAGCTTCTCTAGCAAGCTCCGAGACTTCTTGGCTGGTTCTGCCAGAACTTCCGACAAACGTCCGGACTTCCGACGAACTCTCGAACTCCCAACGAAATCATGTCCTGGACTCTGGGACTTCATTTTGCTTCATGCCTTGCTATCATAGTTAATCCTACACATGTAAAACACACTTCGATCTAGACAATTAATACTAATCATTAATCATGTTGTCCGGCATGTCATTGGTCTCTCGACGCTTCGTCTGATTCTTTGGCGCATCATCCTCTCTTGCGACATATTGTCGAAGCGGCCAGTTGACTCCGTAACTCCAATATCCTTGGCACAATATCCGCTCTTCTTGGCCCGATGCCCGAATCCATGACCTAAAGTCTTCTGTCGATACGTCAACTGATCCTCCGGTCCGACGTCCAATCTTCTGACATGTTTTCCCCCGGCCTAACATGATTCTTCCTGCTTTAATTGTCTCATCCTGATCGAAGCATCTTATGTCACTCAAAATGCAGATTAAATCATAAACACTTATTAATTAGTTTTATCATCAAAATCCGAGATTCAACAATCTCCCCCTTTTTTATGATGGCAACCAATCGATAATGGAGATAATCTTAACTCCCAGAGTTTGAACAAACTCCTTCTATCAATATGCCATATTGATAGAATATTGAATTCAAGCCGAATTCAAGTCATTGCAAATTTCATTATGAATATTTGCAACACATCATCATGCATAACATGATCATACTTCTCCTCCTTTATCATCAATAAAAAGGAGAAGTTCAATTCTCAAGTGCTTAGAAAAACAAGTTCAAATCATTGCATAATAAATATAATTTCTAGTTTTATCATTATGGAAGCTAGCAAAAATTTTATAATATGCAAGCTAGCAATTTTGAGATGTTCAAGAAAGCAACTCTTCTTGAAATATGCAAGTTTGTAAATTTTGTTAGGTGTGCAAGTTTAGCATGTTTTACTTCTTGAGATAGGCAAGATAGCAATTTTTGCTTCTTTTGAGATAGCAACTCTTTGCTTCTCTTTAGATTGCAAGCTAGCAATTCTAACAAATTTTACATCATGCATGGTAACAAATTTTTGGTGATGTTCAAGATATCAAGTTCTTCTCCTTGCAATATGTAAGCTAGCAAATATTTGCTTCCTTTGTAATGTTTGAGCTAGCAATATTTCTCCCCCTTTGTCTTTGTTAAAAAGAAGGGAAGAATACAATTTTGTATCTCTTTCTCCCTTTACAACAATTTTCAAAGCATGACAAAGATAAGTAATCATTCTTATTTCAAAATGTCATAATTGAAATAAACCTTAAATTCAAATCAAAGCAATCATGATTCACATCATATGTAATACATCACATATATCATCATAATAAGAAGCATGAGTATTGCATGCATCATTTCAAATCATAAATATTTCATATCATGATGGTGCAAATTTTATCAAATTACATCCTACCATGCATGATCAAAACTTCTCATTTGCATACATCAAAATAAATTTATGAGTATTTCATGCATTCATATCATCATATAAAGAATATCAAGAAGAATTAATTGGGTGATGAGATAAATATTTCATGAATACAAGGAATTATACATAAAAATCATATCATGATTTATTAGAATAAGTCTTCTTTTTAGTGAATAGCAAATAGATATCAATTCATGCATATCAATAGATATGATTCACTTTGACAAATCTCATTTTTAGTAAATAACAAAAAAGGAATATGAGAGTTCAAAAACAAGATCTTGATTCATAGAAAAATTTCAAGTATCAATATTGAGAATTCAAGATCATGATATAGATGAAGACATTCCTATAGCAAAAAGATGTCATGAGAGAACATGTAAACAATCTCGATTTATGTATAATATCTCTCAATTCATTATGAATCATAAAAATTATAATTTCAAAAAATTATGATTCATTTGGATAATTTTCAATAAGAAGATACAAGAACATATAATAGGAGATCTTGATTCATAAATGATTTCAAATTATAAATCATGAGAAATCAATATCATGATTTTGATAAAACCATTAAATTTAAATCATTTTCATAATCCATGAGATTCACAAAAACATAATATACATGGATTCATTAATGAAAAATCAATAAGATAGAGATGGAAAATGTATTCCTCTTTTATGTGTTTCATTTGAAGTTGTTTGTTTCATACAAGCATGCCTTTATCTTTTTTATGCCAAATAAAAATATATATCATCATTTAAAACAAAAATACAAGATTTATTACAAAAATCATCAAGATCAATAAATCACAAAAATCATGTATAACTTTAAAATCTCATACATAAACTCGTCAATCATGGGATCAAAACATTTAATATTTTCATTACATCATTATGCATTATTAAATATACAATTGTCAAGCATAACACTTACACTATTTCATATATGCATGTCTTTTTCATTTATTCCAAATCAAAACATGCATTATTTTTAAAACCGAAAAAGCCACTTTTATTACCATAAAAATCAATAATATATAAATCGCAAGAATCATCATGCATAATTTCAAAAAATAAATTTATTAGGCATGATATCATCAAACATGATTTCATAGGACATTTTTAATCAAAATCATTTTGTTTATCATAAACATGTAATTTTCATGATTATTTTTAAAATTACTAGAATGATAAGCATGATTCCTATTTTTTTCATTTTCATTTATTAAACATGCAATTTTCAAGAAAAATTTAAATAATTTTCTTAAACTAAATTAAAATCAACTCATGAAAAATATCAAGTAATTTCAAAGTAAACTAAAAAAGTTTCGTTTGAGTTGTTTACCTCATTGACGAAAACCATTAAGGCTTAGTTTGTCACCTTGCCTTTGTTGGATTATCCTTCATCTTCGGATGAGCTCGTTTCATCCCAATTTATGTCCTTTTTATTCTTTAATTTTTATTTCATAAACTTTTTAAATTTCTTGAGGAGTTCAAGTTCACTATCACTTGAGCTTATGCTTGAGTAGTCTTCAAATGTTTTATGTCCCAAATCCTTCATGTTCTTTGGAATGTGGTTCTCAAGTTTGTTTTATTCCATACAATTCATTTCATAAGTCATTAAAGACTCAATTAGTTCTTTAATGGGAAAATAGTTCAAGTTCTTAGATTCTTATATTGTCGTTACTTTATAATCCCAATTTTTAGAAAGTGAACGTAAAACTTTGTTAACAAGTTCAAAATTTGAAAAACTTTTACCAAGTGCTTTTAAACCATTGACGACATCCGTAAAATGGGTGTACATGTCTCCAATAGTTTCGCTTAGTTTCATTTGAAATAGTTCAAAATCTTACATTAAAAGATTGACTTTAGAATCTTTTACTCTACTCATGCCTTCTTGTGTGATTTTGAGAGTGTGTCATATATCGAAAGCCATTTCGCAAGTAGGAACCTGATTAAACTCATTTTTGTCTAAGGTACAAAATAGAGCATTCATAGCTCTAGCATTTAAAGAAAAAAGCTTCTTTTCCAAATCATTCCAATCTTTCATTGGAAGAGAAGACCTTTTAAAACAGGATTTGACAATGTTCCATAAGTTCAAATCCAAATAAAGCAAGAAAACTTTCATTCGAGTTTTTCAATATGTATAGTCCATCCCATTGAAGAAGGGAGGATGAATGAGAGAGTGATCCTCTTGAAAGCCGAAAAGAGTCATTTCTCTTTGAGTGTTAAACCAAATGAGAAAACGATACACTGATACCAATTGTTAGTATCAAGAGCGGCACTAAGAGAGGGGGGTGAATTAGTGTAGCGGTAAAAACATCGGTTTCATAAAATCTTTATACGATAAAAACCGAACTTAGAAGATAACTTGAAATCTCATGTTCGTAAATGTATTGAAGGCAGTAAGCAAGTAAAGAGATTTGCAATAAGGTAAATTGTACAAGAGAAATGCAAACCGATTTTTAGTGGTTCGGTCGTCGTCGACCTACATCAACTCCTCTGATTCCTCTTCCGTCGAGGCCACCAGCATCCACTATTGATCTTCCTTTAATAGGTGAAGATCAACCTCCTTTTTATACCCCTCTTTTCCTTTTCCCGGGTTTAGGAGACAACCCTTACAAGCACTCACTCCTCTCTAAACAGAATTCTACGTTTAAACTAGAGGAGAGATTTCTCAAGTGGTTTCTACAGCGTTTTCTCACTTTAAAACTTTCTGTGCTTGTATATTTTACCCAGAGATGAAAGGGGTATTTATAGGCTTCAAGTGGATTCAAACTTGGAGCCTAAAAACTTCCCATCCTAGGTTTCCTGGGTGTGGGTAGTACCACCGCCCATGCTAGGCGATACCACCACCAATGTCAGTCCAACACTAACACTACACTCGACGGTACCATCACCCAAGCTGGCGATACCACCACCTGCAGCCTTCTTGGAGGTTGTGTCTGGGCAGTACCACTGCCCAGACCGGCGGTATCACCACATGACATAGTCTCGGAGACTGTGCCACGACGGTGTCACCTCTTGGGGCACTATTTGGGCCTCTCATTGGGCCCAACATAGTCCTTACATGGGCCCAACTGGCCCATAATTGGGTTGGCCTAAATCCAATCCTAATTATGTGCTAACTATGAAATCTAAGATATACTTAAGCTAAACAAGTCCCTATGTCTTGGTTTCTTCCGGCGAACTTCCGACGATCTCTCGGCAATGTTCCGGTGGACTCCTGGCAAGCTCCTGGACTTCTCAACGATCTCCTTGGTGAGTTTTGACAAGCTTCTCTAGCAAGCTCTAAGACTTCTCGGCTGGTTCCGCTAGAACTTCCGACGAATGTTCGGACTTCCGACAAACTCACGAACTCCCAACGAAATCACGTCATTAACTCTGGGACTTTATTTTGCTTCATGCCTTGCTATCGTAGTTAATCCTGCACATATAAAATACACTTTGATCTAGACAATTAATAATAAGCATTAATCATGTTGTCTGGTATGTCATTGGTCCCTCGGTGCTTCGTCTGATTCTTCGGCACATCGTCCTCTCTTGCGGCCTATTGCTCAATCGGCCAGTTGACTCCACAACTCCGATATCCTTGGCACAATATTCACTCTTCTTGGCCTGATGCCCGAATCCATGGCCCAAAGCCTTCTGTCAATATGTCGACCGATCCTCCAGCCTGATGTCCAATCTTCTGACATATTTTCCCTCGACCCAACATGATTCTTCCTGATTTAATTATCTCATCCTGATTGAAGCATCCTACGTCACTCAAAATATAGATTAAATCATAAACACTTATCAATTGGTTTCATCATCAAAATCCGAGATTCAATAAAGCAAATATGCTAAACTTGCACATCTCTAATTATTGCTAGCTTGCATGATGATAAAACTTGATATTGTATGAAATTTGTTAAATGAACTTCTCGTTTTTGTTGATGACAAAAGAGGAAAAGTTATAATAATGATCATGCATGGAATAATGTGTTGTAACTTTGATTATACATGATGACATGTTGCAAACATTCATGATTAAATTTGTCTTTGACTTGAATTCAATTGGAATTCAAGATTCTATCAATATGGCATATTGATAGGGGGAGTTAAGGTTAACTCCGTCATTAATTAGTTGTCATCATAAAATAGGGAGAGATTGTTGAATCTTGAATTTTGATGATGAAACCAATTGATAGCATTTATGATTTGATATGTGTTTTGAGTGACACTGGACTAACTTCGATCAAGGAGAGGCAAATTGATTAAACTAAGAAGAATCGGATGTTGGGCCGGAGGGAACATGTCAGAAGATTGGACGTCGGGCCAGAGGAATGGTCGACGTATCAGCAGAAGGTTTCGGGCCAAGAATTCGGGCATTGAGCCTAAAAGAGTGGACATTGCACCAAGGAGATCAGAGTTGTGGAGTCAACATGCCAATTAGGCAAAAGACCGCAAAAGAGGATAATGTGCCAAAGTATTGGATGAAGCACCGGATGAACCAATAATGTGCCGGACAATAAGAATTCGCTTGTAATTGATTATATATAGATCGAGTTAGGTTAGAGTCTAATTGAATTAGTTTAGAATGTAATTAAGCCAACTCAATTATGGGCTAATTAGGCCCATGTTTGGGCTGTGTTGGGCCAAGTGGAAGGCCCAAACAGTAACCCAACATGTGGCACCGTCGTGGCATAATCTCCGAAACTATGTCAAGTGGTGGTACCGCCAGACTAGGCAGTGGTACTGCCTAGTGTTAGTGTTGGGCGGTGGTATCACCCAGTGTCAATGCTGTAGGCGATGGTACGACCCAGCACAGGCAGTGGTATCGCCAGGACCCGGGAAACTCGGGATGAGACCTTTTTAGGCTCCAAGTTTGAATCAACTTGAGACCTATAAATACCCTCTCATCCCTGGGTAACACACACAAGCACATAGAGTTTATAAGAAAGAAAATATTGTTGTAATCTTGTATGAACTCCTCTTAAACTCTAAGTGCTAGTGAGGTCTAAGAGAGGAGGTTGTGGGGGTTGTAAAGGTTCTCTCCTGAACCCGTCAAAAGGACAATCGAGTTATAAGGGTAGTTGATCTTCGCCCATTGAAGAAAGATCATTAGTGGATGCTGGTGGCCTCAACGGAAGGGGAATCAATGGAGTGGATTGATAAGACCCTAAGGTCTTATTGTGGAAGAAATGGAAGAAAAGGGAATGATAATGATCGCTTCGAGGGAATCGGCCTCCTTGATCGCTTCGAGGGGATCGGCCCTTGATCACTTCGAGAGGATCGACCCTCCTTGATCACTTCGAGGGGATCAGCCTCCTAGGGTTGTCCACAAAGTGGAATAACATTTCATTGATTGATTGATTTATTCTTAAAAGAAAGAGTTACATCACTATTTATAGAGTTCCACCTAGAGTTCATCAGGACTTGGACTCTTAATAATAAATAAATATTAATAAACCTCTACCCGACTTCAACTAAACTAAACAGACTCAATAAACAACTGAACTAAACAAACTCAATAAACATTATTCAAAAGCTCAGAAAAAGGGTCCTAACAGTTCCTCCCTCTTCAAATCAGCCTTGTCCTCAAGGCTAAGCAGCATTAATCTCGGGGAGCTTCTCTTTCAGCACCTTTAGTCATAGACTATCTATAACGCAACACAACCTGTTAATCAAGTAAGTATGGTCTTCACTTTTTTATAGTGTAAGCAATAGGTCGGTCTTTCAGTGTAGTAATCGTTGTAAAAAATTTCTGGCTCTGTATAATCAATTTTATCTTTGAACCTTTGCTATCACAAGTGAAAATCCATACATCAATGATCTTTACTTCGAATCTGTCATAGTCTTCAATGTAGTGGGTCAATCGGTCAACAGTCTCACTGTCCATAAAATTATTAATGCTACCAGTATCAATAAAAACTATAATAGGTTGATGCTCTAGAGTTTTTCCAACTTCCATAGTTCGCGAGTTAGAGTAGTCGACTAATGTATGCATTGTATGTATGGTAGGTTCAACATTTTCATTAGAATTTATACTTTTATGATCAAAGTCCTCATTCTTAGTTTTCGGCTCCTCTCCAATTGGTTCAATCATCAGAAGTTGCCTTTGTTTACATCGGTGCTCCATACTCTATTTTTCATCATAGTACAAACCCTTTGTTGATCTTTCCTTGCTAATTTTTTTCTCATGTAGATGTGCAAATGAGATTGCAGCTATCATAGTGCTGGGTTGATGAGCCTTAACTCCACACCAAATCTCTAGAATAAGCCCTTCAATAAATGTATCCAGAAGTTGTCAGTCCAACCAATCTCTAGTTTGATTTGACAATCTTTCAAACCTACTCTGATATTCTAACACTATAGAAGTCTGACGAATTTTGGTAAGCTGACAATCAACATTCTCATATTCGGATGGGCCAAAGCGAACAAAAAGCCCTCTTTTGAACTGCTCCCACGAAGGAATTCCGTGGAAGGTTTCATACTAATCGTACCATTGGATTGCATCTCCATCAAGCTGGATTGAGGCCACTTCTACTTTAGATTCTTCTGGGATTTTGTGAAAACAAAAGAAATTTTTCGCCTTAGAGATCCAACTAGTCAGATCTCCATCTTTCCATCTCGGAAATTCCGCCTTCATGTGTGAGTAGTTTGTGTCACAATCTTGGAGCCTTTTTCTTATATTTTCAGATCTATGCAACATAGAACATGAGCCTCTATCTTATTGAAATTTGTTGAGGCTCTCCAGTAGGCTCTTTTTGAAATCATTAGGTGTTTCTTATAGCCAATTCTCAATTCTGATTTCTTATGCTTCCATTTGTGCTTTCACTGCGTTATCGGTGGCTAGTACGCAAGACTGCAAATCTAGGTTCTCAACACCTATTTTTGATGTCGGCCAAGGGCATCAGCATTGTCAATATGAAGTTGCCGAGGAGGTGGACGTCGAGGGCAGTACTGTGGTCGCTACGTTGGAGGAAGAGTTGCTGCCTTGTTTCTGTCGCTGCATGGGGCGAGAGTGTCGGGGCTGAAAGGCAACTGCGTCGATGTGGCTGCAGCTATTGGACCCAAGGGCGATCATCGAGCAGCGGGGTTGAACCTACGGTGATGGTGCAATTGGGGCAGCGCCGCCAAGGGCTCGCCGTTGCGGTGGCTACGAAGGCGCGGATGGAAGGTAGCGTTGCTTTATCTCTATCGCACTACGGAAGAAGGTGCTGGTGACGCTGAGGGATCGCATTCGGTTGAGGAAACAGTGGCAGCTGCGGTGGTCAAGGTTGCCTTGGTTTGATCTCCATGAGGAGGGATGGTCAAGCAACTGCAGTTGCGACCCAAGGGGAGGCAACGATGCTGGCGCAGTTAGGGCAGTGTCACCAAAGGTAGAAGCGACGAGGGGGTTGCTTCGCTAGCCGGGAAATAACAGCGACGACCCTTCTTGCTTAAGCAGGGTGGAGCATCAAGGAGGGAAGGCTACTGGCCGAGGAGTAGTGGCGACAGTGGTCACTGGCCGGAATGCAACGGTTGCGGTGGGGCTGGCCGAAAGTAGGGGAGGCAGGGGCCCCTTTCGACCAGATGGGCTTCAAAGGGAAGAGGATGTGGTTGTGGTGGGTACGACGCAACGAGGGGAGGTTGCTAGCTGGGGAACAACAGCGGTGGTGGTCGAGCGGCCGAGAAGCAGTGGCGGCGGTGGAGAAGGAGGAGTCGGCGATGTCACGGTTGGGAACAAGGGCAATCGGTGAGGTGCCCTATTTCTATCACTACGGATGCAAAGCAAGGGGGATCGGCGGCTGGGAGGCGTGCGGCGGTCGTTGCACGATGGCTGGCAGCGGTGGTGGCTCAGCAATGAAGGAGAGGGGTGGCATTGAAGTGGCCGGGAAGTAGCGGCGGTGGTAAAGGCAACCGGTGCCTACGGCAGCAGAGGGACCGGCCACTGCTCTATTTCTATCGCACCACAGAAACAACGATGTCGATAGATCGTGTGGCCAAAGCTACAACCAAGGGAATGTAGCGATGGTGGTGTGGCTAGGGCAGCGTCACTGATAGTAGAAGTGGCAATGGGTGGTCCACTGGTTGGGAAACGGCGACCGCGGCCCTTCTTGCTCGAGCGAGATGCAAGCAACGAGGAGGCGAGGCCATTGGCTAGGGGGGGCAGCGGCAGCGATGGTAGTCCATCGGCCGAGAAGCAACAGTGGCGGGTGGCTGGCCGGAAGCAGGGGGAGGCAAGGGTGCAGTTGACGACAGCCGACCTCTTCTCTCCCTTCTTTTTTTTTCTTTTTTTTTTTTGATAGCTATAGCACAGCAAGAATGCCAAGAATCGCCACTCTGATACTAAATGATAAGACCCTAAAGTCTTATCGTAAAAGAAATGAAAGAAATGATAAAAAAGGAGATAAAATGGTAAGGCTCTGATACCAAATGATAAGACCCTAAAAGTCTTATCGTAAAAGAAATGAAAGAAATAGAAGAAAAGGGAATGATAAAGATCGCTTTGAGGGGATCGACTTCCTTAATCGCTTCGAGGGGATTGGCCCTCCTTGATCACTTCGAGGGGATTGAGGAGGTCGATCCCCTCGAAACAATCATTATCATTCCCTTTTCTTCTATTTCTTTCATTTTTTTTACGATAAGACTTTTAGATCTTATCATTTGGTATCAGAGCAAACCACTATAATTCGGTTTGCATTTCTATTTTGCTATTTACCTTAACTATAAACTGTCTTACTTACTTTACATCCACTATACTCTTCTATATGCTTTCAAGTTAATATCTTTACGAAACGATTTTCGTCGGAATCGGGTTTAATCGAAACGAAGACTATTGAAATCGGTAATTTTTTCGCTACACTAATTCACCCCAACCCCCCCCCCCCCCCTCCCCCCTCTTAATGCCGACTCATTCCTAACAGTTACTCCTAATTCATTACTTTTACTGATGATTTCTTAAGGTATGGATATGTGTACTTGATGAAGTATAAGTCTAAGGCCTTCGAGAAATTCAGGGAGTATAAGAATGAAGTGGAGAATCAGATTAGAAAGAGTATGAAGAATCTTTGATCAAATTGAGGAGGTGAGTACTTGAGTACAGAGTTTACCCAGTTCCTCAAGGACCATGGGATTCTGTCCCAATGGATACCTCCTTATACACCCCAACTCAATGATGTATCTAAAAGGAGGAATCGCACACTATTAGATATGGTACGATCCATGACGAGTTTCGTCGACCTCCTCGTCTCATTCTAGGGATACACCCTAGAGACCGCAACTTACCTTCTGTACAGAATTCCAACTAACTTAGTAGTGTCTACTCCATATGAGATATGGAAAGGGAAGAAGTTTGATCTTAAGGTTGTTAAGATTTTGGGCCGCCCTACCCATGTCAAAGGACACAACCCCGACAAATTGGAATCTAGGATGGAATTGTGTATATTCATGGGATACCCCAAGGAAACTAATGGGTATTATTTCTATCACCTCATGAACCAAAAAGTCTTCGTTACTAAGAGAACAGTGTTCCTTGAGAAGGAACACATTCTTGTTAGAGATAGTAAGAGCGTGGTAGAGTTGAGCAAAATTGGAGAACCTAGCTTAAGTACCATTCCACAGCTTGAGTCTATTCAAGTACCTAACACACAAGTTCTGACTTTATGTAGGTCTGGCAAAGTATCCTATCTTCCTGAGAGATATGTGAGACATATTGGGGGAGATGATGTTGAGGATATTGATCCTCAAACCTACGATAAAGTTATTATGAGTATAAACTCTAAGAAGTGGCAAGAGACCATGAATTCTGAGATAGATTTCATGTATTCTAATAAGGTTTGGAACCTAGTTGATGCACCTAAGGGTATTGTACCTATTGGTTACAAGTGGATCTTTAAGAAGAAGATTAAAGTAGATGAAAATATAAATACCTATAAAGCAAGGCTAGTGGCTAAGAGATATCATCAAAGGCAATGTGTTAACTATGACGAAACCTTCTCACTTGTAGTCATGCTAAAATTCATCTGAATTCTATTGACTATTGTAGCACACTATGATTATGAGATCTGACAAATGGATGTGAAAACTGCATTCCTCAATGGCAATCTCGAGGATGAGGTGTATATGATACAGCCCAAGAGATTCGTGTCAAAGGATGGTCCAAATAAAGTGTTCAGGTTGCTTAGGTCCATCTATAGACTAAAGCAAGCTTCCTAAAGTTAGAACATAAGATTTGATGATGCAATCAATCTTATGACTTCGTTAAGAATAAAGATAAGCCTTGTGTGTATAGAAAGATGAGTGGGAGCGCATCACCTTTTCGATGCTATATGTGGATAACATCCTAATCATTGGGAATGATATAGGAATGCTCTCCACAGTAAAGGTTTGGCTATATAGACACTTCTCCATGACTTAGGGGAAGCATACTACATATTAGGGATTCAAATCTATAGAGATAGATCTAAGAGGATGCTTGGCTTGTCCCAATCTAGGTAGATAGACACCATTGTTAAAAGGTTTGGCATAAAAAATTTCAAGAGAGGTCTCATACCAATGAGACATGGGATATCACTTTCTAGGAGTATGTCCCCAAAGACTCCTGAAGAAAGGGCAAACATGTATATGATATCCTATGCCTCAGCTACAGAGTCTGTCATGTATGCTATGCCATGTACTATTGAATCTCAGATTTTGATGATGAAACCAATTGATAGTATTTATGATTTGATCTGTGTTTTGAGTGATGTAGGAAGCTTCAATTAGAGAGAGACAATTAAAGCAGGAAGAATCATGTTAGGCTGGAGAAAAACATATCAGAAGATTGGACGTCGAGCCAAAGGATCGATCGACGTATCGACAGAAGGCTATAGGCCATGGATTCGGGTATCGAGCCAAGAAGAGCAAAAAAATTTCCAAGGAAATCAGAGTTATGAAGGTCAATTGGCTGATTGGACAATAGGCCGTAAGAGAGAACGATGCGTCGAAGAATCGGATGAAGTATCGATGAACCAATGACATATTAGACAACATTTGATTCAAGCTTTGTAATAATTGTCCAGATCAAAGTAGGTTTTAAGTGCATAGGATTAACTATGATAGCGATCAAGGCATAAAGCAAAATGAAATCCTAGAGTCAAGAACGAGATTTCGTCGGAAGTCCAGACGTTCATCAAAAGTTCTACCGAAATTGACCGAGAAGTCCAAGAGCTTACCAAAAAAGCTCGTCAGAACTCGCCAAGAAAATCTTCGTGAAGTCCAGGAGCTTGCCAGGAGTCCGTTGGAATATTGCCGAGAGATCGTCAGAAGTTCGCTGGAAGATCACCAAAAGAAACCTATACTTATGAACTTATTTAGCTTAGTAAATGTCTTAAAATTTATAGTTAGCACATAATTAGGTTGGAATTGGGCCAACTCAATTATGGGTTAATTGGGCCCAAGTACAAGGCCCAAATAATGACCCAATAGGTGGCACCGTCATGGCACAATCTTCGAGATTGTGTCAGGCGGTGGTACCACCCAATGGCAGTGTCAAGCGGTGGTATCGCCTAGTGTCAGTGCTGCAAGTAATGGTACTGCCCAGCATAGGTGGTGGTATCGCTTAGACACAGTCCTCCAAGTGGTGGTACCGCCCAGTGTCAATGCTACAGGCGATGGTACCGCCAGGACCCGGGAAACCCAGGATGAGACTCTTTTATGCTCCAAGTTTGAATCTACTTAAGGCCTATAAATACCTCTCTCATCCCTGGTTAAAAAACACAAGAATTAAGAGTAAAAAAATAGAAATATGATGTTGTAATCTTGTGAGAACTCCTCTCAAAAGCTATAAGTGTTAGTGTAGTTTAAGAGAGGAGTAAGTGGGGGTGTAAAGGTTCTCTTTTGAGCCTACAAAAGCAGAATATAGTTGTAAAGAGGTGGTTGGTCTTCACCTATTGAAGAAAGACCGATAGTGGATACTGGTGGCCTCAACGGAGGAGGAATCGGGAGTGGATGTAGGTTATGACGACCGAACCACTATAAACTCAGTTTGCATTTATGTTTTGCTCTTTACTTTAATTGCAAACTACCATAATTTCTCATTACTTTAGCTGTACACTTTTACGAATGTGTTTCAAGTTAACATCTTTCGAGATCAGTTTTAAACGTATGAAAGAATTTTAAACTGACATTTTTATCTACTACACAAATTCACCCCTCCCCCCCCCCCTCCTCCTCCTCTTAGTGTAGACTCGTTCCTAACATCCTAACAGTTGGTATCAGAGCCTCGTTATTTCTTATCTGGTTTACACCCAAGAGAAATGACTCTTTCGACTTTCAAAGGGTTACAATCTCATTCATCCCCCTATGTTCAATGGGACAGACTACACATATTGGAAAACTCGAATGAAGTTTTCTTACTTCCATTAATCTCGATTTATGGAACATAGTCGAATTTGGTTTTCAACAGAATTCTTACCTCTAATGAATGAATGAATGATTTAGGAAGAACCTTTTTCTTTAGGCACTAATAGAGTAAAAGATTCTAAGATAAATCTTTTGATGCATGATTTTGAATTGTTTCATATAAAACCAAGTAAAACCATTGGAGACATGTATACCAATTTTACGAATGTGTTTCAAGTTAACATCTTTCCGAGATCAGTTTTAAACGTATGAAAGAATTTTAAACTGACATTTTTATCTACTACACAAATTCACCCCTCCCCCCCCCCCTCCTCCTCCTCTTAGTGTCGACTCGTTCCTAACATCCTAACAGTTGGTATCAGAGCCTCGTTATTTCTTATCTGGTTTAACACCCAAGAGAAATGACTCTTTTCGACTTTCAAAAGGGTTACAATCTCATTCATCCCCTCATGTTCAATGGGACAGACTACACATATTGGAAAACTCGAATGAAAGTTTTCTTACTTCCATTAAATCTCGATTTATGGAACATAGTCGAATTTGGTTTTCAAAAGACTTCTACTCTAATGAATGAATGGAATGATTTAGAGAAGAAAACTTTTTCTTTGAATGCTAGAGCTATGAATATTCTATTTTGTGCTTTGAGCAAAAATGAGTTTAATCGGGTTTCTACTTGCGAAACAACTTTTGATATTTGGCACATTCTTGAAACCACACACGAAGGCACTAATAGAGTAAAAGATTCTAAGATAAATCTTTTGATGCATGATTTTGAATTGTTTCATATAAAACCAAGTAAAACCATTGGAGACATGTATACCAATTTTACGAATGTCGTCAATGGTAAAAAACCACTTAGCAAATGCTTTTCAAATTTTGAACTTGTTAATAAAGTTTTATGATTACTTTCTAAAAATTGGGATTCGAAAATAACGACAATATAAGAATCAAAGAACTTCAACCATTTTCCACTCGAAGAACTTATTGGGTCTTTAATGACCTATGAAATGAGTTTTATGGCACATGTTGAACATGATGAACTTGAGAATAACCTTCCAAAGAACATGAAGGATTTTGCACTTAGAACAAAAGAAGACCACTCGAGCGAAAGCTCAAGTGATGATGAACTTGAACTTCTCACAATAAAGCTTTAAAAGTTCTTAAAACAAGAATCAAAGAACAAAAATAAACTTAAAAAGAATACAACTACTTGTTATAAACACAAGAAGAAGGAAGCACCCTAGGACAAATCGAGCTCATCTAAAGACAAAGAGCAAACCAACAAAGACGAGATAGCGAACTACGCCTTAATGACTTTTGTCAATAAGGTAAGCGACACAATCAAATATCTTTTTCCTTACCATGAAATTACTTAGTACTTTTCATGATTAGTTTCTAAATATATATTTTTTTATCATGACAATTGTATGTTTTATGATAAAGGAAAAAAAATTTTAAAGTTAAATACTTTATGTTTAATGAAATCATATTTGATAATTTAATGATTTAATTATATATGATGATTTTCTATTATTTTTCTATTTTAAATATGATGGATGGTTTTCGTATGAAAAACTTAAGCATACTTGTATGAAATCAATCATATAAAACGAAACACATAAAAAGGAAAATATATTATTATTGAAATTAAAATGATGAATCAAATCTCTTATTTGAAGAAGTCTTATATTTAATGTATTATACTTTTTTGGTCTTGATAGTTTTTATGACAAAATTTATTTTTTGATCCTAAACATTGATGCATATTTTTATTTAGCATAAAAAGACAAAAGGCATGCTTGTATCAAACAAACAACTTCAAATGAAATACGTAAAAAAAAGGAATATATTTTTCATCTCTATTTTATTAATTTTTTGATAAAAGATTAATGAATCCATATATATTATTCTTTTGTGAATCTCTTGGACTATGAAAATGATTTGATGAATTTGAATGAGTTTTATCCAAATCATAATTTCTTGAGACTTATAACATGAAATCTTTTATGAATCAAGATTTCTTATTTGATCTCTTATGTTTCTCTTTGCTATTTACTAAAGAGGAAAATAATCCAATTCATGATCTCAATTTCTCGATATTTGATACTTGAGATTTTTTAGTGAATCAAGATTTTGTATTTGATCTTTTATGCTTCTTCTTATCATTTACTAAAGAGGAGAATTTTGTAGATGAATCATGAATTTTTTGAAATTATAACTTTTTTTTTAATTGAGACATTATGCATGAATCAAGTTCTCATGTGAATTTATCTACGTTACCTTCATTGAATTTTTCGAAAAGTAATTTTGATGATGATTTTGGATCTATGACTAATAAGATGGTATATCCAACTAAATCATTTATCATATTTATGACTTGTGATATATTCAATATGAAACTGTTAGAACCCTTGCAGATTCTAAGCTTGGGGTTGATCTCTTTAGGGAATCGGACTCCTTGGAACTCTATAGGGGTTCCTTCCTCCAAGTTGCTGCACAAAGGCTGCAGAAAAGATTCATCTATTGCTTATCAAAAGAGGATGAATACATGACTATTTATAGGGTTTCTAAATCCTAACTCCTAATAGGACTCTTATTCAAGACTCCTACTCAATTAAGACTTCTACTCAAGACTCCTAATAGGACTCCTACGCAAGACTCCTATTCCTTTACAACTCCTAATTCTTCTCTAAGAAATAACCTTCAAATCCTAGCCGGCCTCTTCACCTCTTTAATAAAGGTCGGCTTAGGTAGGTTTTACATGAATGCCCTTATCAATTAGGACTCTCCTAGCTAGAGTCCTAATAGACCCGCCCTCTTCAAATCAGCCTTGTTCTCGAGGCTAACAATCCATGAATTCTGGGAATTTGATCTTCAAGTCGTCATAGTTCTCCCAAGTGGCAACTTCTACTGGTAAGTTCGCCTATTGAATTAGCACTTCAGTAATGGGTCATTGTCGTCGAGTCAAGATCCGTCGATCAATAATGGCACTCGACTAGGTCTAGAGTTCTCCTTGGGTAGTTATATTTGGTGGGTGGCTTTGGGCTGTCTCCAAGCACATGTTTACCACTTTCGTCTGGCCGTCGATTTGTAGGTGATACGCAATACTCTTTTTCAATTTAGTGCCCTATATATGAAATAACTCTGTCTAAAATCTGCTCATGAAGATGCAAGTAGAATTTGGCATAAGCACAATGCGTCCCTTATAGCGTAATTCTTTTGAGTCTCAATTGTAATGAACCACGGAGTTTGGTGCTTCCTCCAATTTTTTTATAATCTTACTGGTCTTCAGATCTTCCTACCATTCCCTCTTAATATCCTTAAGGAAGTCATAGGTCGAAAGTGAAATGGCCGAAAATTTAGCTTGCTTGGGTAGCCGTGAAAGCGCATCTGCAACAATATTCTCTTTCCCCGTTTTGTAAGTTATTTCATAATCATATCCAAGAAGCTTTGTTACCCATTTTTGCTGCTCGAGGGAAGATATCTTTTGCTCCAAGAAATATTTTAGGCTTTTATGGTCGGTTTTGATTTGAAAGCATCGCTTGATCAAGTACGATCTCCACTTGGCCATCGCATGCACAATCGCAAGCATCTCCTTGTCATAAATAGTCATTTTGAGATGACAAGGAGATATGCCTTACTAGTATAAGCGAGGGGGCGGCCATCTTGTTAGGATTGGAGCGGCACTAAGAGAGGGGGTTGAATTAGTGCAGCGGATTAAAACTAGTAGGTTTGAAACTGATTTCGTAAAATGCGAGGAGATTTCGTTCGATAGTAACTAGAGCAAAGTGAAGAACAAAATCGCCTATCAGTTCTAACACTGATAGTGTACTAGGCGGTGCCACCGCCCAGTCTAGCGGTGCCACCGCCTAGCTCTTCGGGTGCTGGGCGGTGCCACCGCCTAGTTCTTCGGGTGCTGGACGGTGCCACCGCCTAGCTCGGGTGCTGGGCGGTGCCACTGCCCAGTATGGCAGTTCCACCGCCCGACCTTATTGGTCACTAGTTGGGCTTTAAGTCCGGCCCAAACCAGGTTTCATTTTGGGCCCAGTTGGCCTCTAATCAAGATATAGGATTATTTCTTAATCCTAACCTTAATTACATGCAAACTACGTAACTAAAAACATAATCCTAAGCAAGTTTTTAACTGGCGAGCTTTCCGGCGGACTTCCGATACGCCCTTGGATTTCTTCCGATAGACTCCCAACTGGCTCCCGATCTTGTGGCAAAATCAGCGAGTAGCCGAGCCTTCTCGGTGATCTCTGCGAACCTCAGATGATCTCTTTGGCGGACTTCCGAAAACTCCGACAAGTCTCCGATTTCTTCTCGAATGGTTCCGACAGCATCTCCGACGAATCTTCGGACTCTCAAACACCCATCGAACTTGATTCCGGTAGACTCGCTTTATGTCTTCAAGCTTTCTTAGTTAATCCTGTATACTTATCTCAACATATAGATTAGATAAAATATGATAATTGACTTCATCATCAAAATCCGAGATTCAACAATCTCCCCCTTTTTGATGATGACAATCAATTGATAACAGAGTTAACCTTAACTCCCCTATCTATATGTCATACTTGAGATAAGTCATTCTTGAATTCAAGGCCTTTGAATTCAAGAGATAAGTTAAACCTTATCAATACTCCCATCATGATTCCTATCATGTTGTATCTTTCTAAAAATGATGTCAAGACTTGACAACCATTTTCAAGTTTTATATTTCAAATGTGAATGATAGTGATCATAGCAAGATATCAACATATAAAATTATGATTTAAGCTTTTGGTATCTTAACATAATGCAAACATTTCATAGTGAAAAAATGACAATCATAGCATAGCAATTATCAATTTACCATATTTCTCCCCCTTTGTCATCAACAAAAAGGAGAGCGACTTTAAGCGTATAATTTGTTATTATTAAAGCAAAGTAATTCAACATTTTTATGGAATTTAGTTAAAAAAAAATTAGTCCAGAATTTAAAACTTTATCTTTCATTCAAAATATATCGCAAAAAAAGGTTCAGCATTCATTCAAAATACATTGCAAAAGAAGTTTCAACATCATTCAAGGAAAGAAGATGACAAAGATTGCATGTCAAGATAAAAGATACATCGATTAATCTTTAGGAGGAAATGCATAGTGCTGATACAGGACATCTATTTTTTGATTCATTTGTCGTAGTTCCTACAAAATTTCAAATTGCTGAGTTTAAATCTGCTCTTGCTATGTTTTGAGTTGGTCTTGTTGTGATTTGATCTGATACAATTCTGCCAAA